>JAQFZB010000112.1:0-30926 GCA_034695165.1 Desoria trispinata
TTAAATTATTTTAAAGTTTTAATCGTGCCTCAACTAAGCATTACCGTTTTCGGTTCCCATTTTTTATTTAATTGTTTTTAAACAAAAAAGCATTTATGCTTCGAAAGTTTTGTTATAAAAAATACTTGGTTACAAAATTTACGTAAAATTTGTGGTTCTTTTTAGTGCATTAATCCCTTGCAGCAACGATTTGCCAAATTTCCTCACAAAAACCTTAATTCTGAAGATATAGATTAAGTAATTTTCAAGTTTAATGTCTTAAAATTTAGATAATTGCAGTCTCTACAAAATGGTCGGATTAGAATTTTGAATTTAATGACGATGAAGTCATGAAAAATCAAAATGATGATGTTTTTTTGGTTTTTATGGATTTATGAAGCCTAATATGATGTTTAGGGTTTTGTTCCCATCAAAGCAGGTAGGAATTTGCGAAAGCCAACTTTTAAGACCAAGATGATCAAAATCGGTTAAGAATTCGCTGAGAAAATCCATTTCCAATTTTTTCAGGACCCCAGTAACTGCATACTTAGGTATTTTTGGCATTAGCAACATTTCATCGAAATGTTGCCCCCCTGCCTCACCTAAGAAAAAATGATTAAACCAAATAAAATTCTTCTAAATTCATATTGAAAAGTCCCCAAAACATTTAAATTTATTTATCTGTTGAAAAGTAGTGAATTCTGCCTGAACTTTGCATTGTGTTTAAATAATGAAATGTTTAACATTGAAAATCCATGCATATGCGTGTGGCTACAATATCAAATGAAACTGCATCTTTTTGTTTACGCTTTACGGTAATGTACCATGTATAGCTCATTCACATATAATGCTTTGTATTATTCCAACCCCAAGATAGGCCCTTGCATGGGTTGATATACATGGATGCTCCCTGCTAAACAATAAAAGCATCTTCTTATGGGATAAACGGAGCGAATCCAAGAAAAAACTCTGCTTCCTCACCATCCGTCCTCATTATTATGGGCTTTGTTACACAATACACCTTCATCCTCAACCATATAGTACAATATACAGGGTGCAATGTGGACATCATTAATCCTCATTTAACTTAAATAATTGGGAGTCCACCCTGTAGTAAATAATAAATGTGCCTTAAATCATAAAAACCAAGGAAATGCCTGTGAAATAAATTACATTTTAACGATACTAAAAAAGGAGGGAAAAAATAAAACGATGAAAGAATTCGATTTTAATTTGAATTTTGCATTTCTAAGAACAATAAAGAAATTGACACAAATTACACCCCGGCATATATTTATTACCGAGGGAGGCAAAAAACGTGACAAGATGTAATGTAAAATCCAATTTTGAAGCCCCAGGGTTACTATTTTTCCTCATACTTTAATGTAGGGACTTTTATTTGTAAAATACAGGTATATTTTGAAAGAGGATAATTAAAATCCCATGTAAAAATCTTGTCATAATAATGATGCCAATGATAATTCCGTTAGGAGATGAACTTTATGGAAAAAATATGGAAATATTTTCTCATCTTCAAAAACAAATTGAATTGACAGATCATCCCCATTAGTGTCATAGTTGAAGCTCATAAATGTCACTTTGTCATAATATGTCACATCATGGCAATTCTCATGTTCTCTATTGACCCATTTGTTCATTAAAAGGAGCAAAGTCAAGTTCATTTGCTTTCCTATTCCATTTCATAGATTCCGTCATTGCAATTGAAGAATTCGTTATTTTAATCCAATGAAGGTCATTCCCTTGTCACCCCTTCCCCTCCAGGGGAAAGATGACGGGGAACATTTATTCATATACACATCTCCCTTCTCCAGTACTTTAGACAAATTCCCTCCAAAATCACTCCCACTTAAAGGGGAAGAGGATGATTTAATACAAACTCTCAGATTCCCCCTTCTAATAGGGGCATCGTTGGGTCTCATCCCCATCAGGGGACTATATGACAGGTGCAAGGGAGGTCAAGGTCTTAGGAAATTAAGATTCTCGTAAGATTCATTAGATTATTAATGTCTTTCAAATACCGTATCTCATATTCCCCCAATCTTAAGATGGATTCATTTCCGTACCTTTCTATCAATTGGAATGACAGCCCTGATTGCTCTCAATACTTTCTTCATCACGCACTCTTTCTTCATATCTATGTTCTCGAAGCATAATTCCGCGGGGTATTTAATAACATGTAAAATTACCAAAGACATGCGACATTTGACATGACATCATGACATTTCTTAGGAATCTGGTGTTGGGATTCAGCGGAGTCTGGTTCTACAGCGTGGGGACTCTAATCTATGCCTTCTTCCTCCTGAGGGCGGATGGGCTAGCCCTGTATTTTGAAAATTGGCGCAATGTCAGTCAACGTCTGAAAGATACTCTGGCACAAGATGGGAGACTTACACGAAATGTCAATCTGATTGTGACATTCGTTTTTCTTGATTGTCTTACGGAAAATGTTCTTTTCCATTTCCATGCAATGGATCCAAAAAAGAGGAAAAATATGGGTCAGTTTCTTATTTGATCCATATATGGTTAAAATGGAATATGGGTCCATTTATTCCAGGTTCCTTAACAGTGGATGAGGTGCTGAAAGATTATTTTGATTCAAATCAATACATTTTCCCATTCTTCAATTACAATCCCCTCATAACTTTGATTCTCCTCTTCACAAATAAATTAACAACATATGCATGGAATTTTGGAGATATTTTTCTCATGGTTTTCTTCATGGCTCTTGCATCTAAATTTAAAGCTCTTAATTCATATCTCGAGGGACAATTTGTGGCTGATGGGAGTCTATTGCTTATCAGAAAAGGTACCACACTTATCATGATTTCTGATACTCCTAATTTAATTATAATGATAATACAGGATCAGTCTCTTGGGAAAAAGTGAGGAGAAATTTCCTTCTAATTACCAAATTACTTGAGGATGGAAATTCCCTTTTTGCTCCTCTCATTTGGTTGTCATATGTCACAGACATTTTCTTTGTCTGTAGACAGGTAGTTTGTGGGGGGGGGGGGAATTGAGATAAAATATTAATATTTCATTATTTAATAGTTATACGAAGGGCTAGCTCCCCAGTCGTATGAGATGCAAGTGATAAACAAAGTGTACGTTCTGTGGTCATTGTTCCATCTGATAATCCGTACACTTGGGGTCAATTGGATGGCTGCAACTATAAATGAACATGCCCACAGACTCAATAAAATCCTCCAGCATGTTCTCCCCTCGGAGTATGATCAAAATGTAAGTAAATTGAATTTAAACTCTTTTAAATAATAAAAGTAAAAGTTGTCTCTTATTAAATTCCTCACAAATCTTTTTTAAAGGTAGATATAGTGCAGGTTATTGATTTAATTGGATTTAATATAGCATCTAGATCGTAATAACTAATTTTGAATTAATCAGCTATATGGCATTAGATGCTTATTTTTTGGCCCCCAATGGGATTTGAACCCGCGTCTTTTCATTTGAGAAGCTTTGCTTATGTTAGTTGTGCCAGGGTGACCTGACTCTCCGGGTTGGGAGTTTTAGGCCAACCAGTTTAATCCGGGTTCACATGCTAAACTACGGATCAATATGAAATAATTATGTGATATTCTGATTTAATTAATTAAAATTAAAGTCACTGTGATATTAAATACCATTTGTATCTAATAGGTTCGTCGTCTGGAAAGATATCTTGGTTGTCGTATAATAGGGATATCTGGAAATGGATGTTTTATCATAACCCGATCTTTTATCCTCATGGTAAATAATATCATATTTATCCTATAAAATACTTTTGATATTACAGATACCAAATTAGAATATTTCCACTCCAATAAATAATTCGCCTTGAATAATATAATTTGAACAGAGTACAGAAAGCAAATAGAATAGAACACAGGGAATAAAACCCGTGAAGTGAATTTAGGTTCATGGATCTGTGACATAAATGGGATAGTTGACATAGATGAGATCTCGTCACTTGACATTGAGTGACGACCAGCATCCCACTTTAACTTATTATTAGAGATTCGTCACATGTTATAAAATAAGCCCTTCTCGCTTCAATTACACAATTCCTCTGCAACATTTGCTCCCATTGTTAGGCTATGGCAGTCTCATCTCTGAGAATTAATACATCATCCATTGTTCACTCTTTTTTCATTTTTTGTCTTATTCAATTTAAAAGCAGCATATTTATTTTATTTACCAGCACAATAACCCAATTCATAGCTAATGTCATTTTTCACACTTTTATTTCTATTTCAACTGCGTTCTTCTTATTTGATGCCTGTAGGTCCATTTAGCCTCACATAATCAGTTCAGGTAATATTATTTATCATGATTTTTAATTTAAAACTTAAAATTGACTATTTTTCTTTAATCAGAGATTATATCAGATAATCCCATGAATATAATAAAGAGTCCCGTATTATTCAAATTATAGGAGTAAGAATATTACTAGAAATTATTTTCTTTGTCTTTCCTTATAAATAGACTGGAATAATATGAGTTGATGTATACGTTTTTATGTATTTAGGTTATAAGTGCAATATTTACATTGGAAGTCGTTCTTCTACAAAATGCCTCCATCACCGTTGGATAAATGGATAAATATGAATACTTCATATGGATTTATGTCATTAAGCTAAGAGATTTGTTTTCCTTATGAGAAGCAAATAAAATAATTCAATTATAAGCCTAAATGCAAACCAAACGCTGAGTATTTTTCAGTAATATAAAAAAAATTTAACAAAATTTTTATTTTTGTGATAAATTGATGGACAAATGACGTATAATGGTAGCATAAGTAGATGGATTTTTTTAACATATATCATTTATAAGTTTTCATAACATGAATTCTTATCTTGAAGATACTTTAATGTTAAAATGATAATTGATTGGTAAATGATAAAAAGCAATGAAGCAATGTATTTTTAATGAACCTTTAGATGTTTTTCACAGAGTTTACAGCCAGGATGTTGTTCCAATAAATGATGAAACGCAATATGATCCGGAAGTAAGAAAAAGCTTTTTTTAAAAATTCCACAAAAGTTATTATTTGTGGAATTATAAAGCAAAATATTTGTTTTTTCAAACGTAATCTTTCCCACTGCGTGTACATTACCAAGGTGTCGTCTTTGGCTGTTGTAGCAAACAAAGCTTTTATCACAAAGATGACACTGCAACTTGCAAATTTGATGGGGACTTCTTTCGTGGTTTGATAGTGTCATTCTGTTATGGAAACTCAGGGTGCATTTGTTGCAATTGAAGTGTTTTTCTCCCGTGTGTTCCTTTGCAAAGTAATTTATTAATTAAAGAGAGAGTATAATTAATTGATTAAAGATGCCTTTCATCTCTTGCTCCTGTTATGTTTATGGAAAAATTGAAGTGCATAGAAGTTCAAGATCATACTTTATGGATAAAATGCATAATGCAACTGCTTTTATTTATTAGACTATATTGCACAACTATGTATTATCACTACATACTATAATCTAGAGGATCTACTGTTTTTAACTATTGATTGTTCTATGCAATGTATGACATCTTTGTTCTATTTCTTTCCATATACATGACGCATCGTTCATTACGTTCATTCCATTCAACTTCGAAATTTTTAATTTAAGTTTAGCATGACATGAGACTTTGGCGGTCACTTCAGCAAGATGCAGAGAGGCATTGTAGCCAGATTAACATTTGCTATAGGTGACATAAACCCATAGACAATGCCAAAACTTTTAAAGAGTGCACCTTTCGCTCCTGAAGGTCTACTTTGACAATACAAATTTACTAAATCGGAATTCAGAAATCAAATTCAAATCAGAATTCCAAACATCATCTGCAGGCAGAAAAGATGTCAGAGGGAAGGTCCTTCTTCTTTTAACATCTTCTTTGGTCTGCTGGAAACAATGCTCGCTATCAGCATAAAAAGCATAATAACCGGTATTCTTAGGTGAATCACAATAGTAATCACACCGCTAATCAAGGAAATAAGATACTGATAGGAATTAGAAATATGGTCATCAACATAAGAATTAAGAAGATGACACGGGCAAGGTAATATACGTGAAATAATATACTTCAATGCTTCAATAATAATAAAAAACTACAGGGTTAGCAAAATTTTGTTCAATTTAATTTTAATTCCATATAATTTCTTGATTGATGAATTTTTAACATTCTAGGCAATTAACGTGATCGAAATAATGTTTGATATATGAGCTTACCACTTTGAATTGTATGCAGTAAGCAAGTTTTAAATAGTTCATCATGGTTTCCAACATTTTTCCGAAAATCATAAATAGAAACATGCGATGAATTAGTTGTCACGCTGGTAACCTCAAGATCCATTAAACTTTGCCCTGCCGCAATTTTCGGGTAAAACATACCAATACCTTTAGAAAGTTCGTATCGTACAATTCCATCTCTGCTCTTAATTCTAAAAAATGTATACTTACTGTTACTGGAAGCCTACTACAGAAAATACGGTTACAACAGTAAAGAAAAACAAGTGACTTTTATTAGGGGTCGGTTCGACTTTTTTCGTTTATTTCAAACTATATGTCACGCTATAGTTCTGATTGAGGTCTATCAAAAACATTATGGAACGTCCCATTATATGATGTTAAGAATATTTATTTATTTTATTAATAAAAGTACAAAAAAAGTCGGAAGATTATAGCACTGGAGTACGCAAACCAGATTCAAAACCCAAATCGCTGCGGTGCAACTGAATGGCGGATGCTTCGCCTTAATGGAGGTGGAGCAAATTCCGGAAGTTTCTGGGACGTTGCTAGCATCCAAAAATTCTTCCACTTCTTCATTATCACCAAGAACAATTGGCGCCGGGGGCGTTACTGGCCCTGGAAAAGCTACGGAAGCTCAAAACGGGTCCCACATCCATCCGATCGCTGGACTGGCAAGAGATTAGGTCGCCACCAGTCCAGCATCCGACGAACAACGTCAAAAAACAATATTCGTAGACGTTGGCTCAATCGCCACCCGAAAAACGCCAACACACCTCCCACACTTAATGATCCACCTGGTCAAATAAATAAATTCTATCTGGAGATTTTTTATTTTGAAAGAAAAAGGACGTATAACTTCCCAACGATGGCGACTGGAAGCCATCCACTTCCGCCTTCCATTGATGAAAAGATTTTAATAACCTTTGGGTAGTTCCTTACGACGGATATTTGAGTTTAAAGTACAGTTGCTAAATTAATGCGGAAGTATGTGTTTCTATGAAAAGCGTAAAATATTTGTTTAAATATATTCATAAAGGCCATGATTGTGCCAACATTGAAATTGGCTGCGATGAAATCCAAACCCATGTAGATTCCATATATGTTAGCGCTCCAGAAGCAATTTGGAGAGTTTATCGATTTCCAATGTATGGTCAAATAAATACAATTTATCGTTTAGCTGTTCATCTTGAGAAAAAGCAGACGGTAACATTTGAAGCAAGAAAAGTTGGCCAGGCTGTTGAAAGAGCAGCAAACAAAGACACGACATTGACTGCATGGTTTAATTTGAGCTTAATAAATGCAGCTGCCAGAGATTACACATATGCCGAGATGTATTTAACCAAACTGAACGAAAATCAACGACAAGAAAAGAAAACGTAGATACCATTCCGTTTTTTTCGAATCTATGTCGTTAGCATGAAAGAAACTGAAGGATATTACTTTTATTGCTTCATTGTAAAAGAGTTACAAGTTTTGAGGATATTCGAACTTTCCAAAGTATAACTCATGATACGTTTTTTGAAGCTGCAATAGCCAGAGGCCTAATTGAGGACCAGGAGGTGTGGATGCGCACGATGCAAGAAGCATGTTGCATTTCTATGTCTAGACCATTGAGAGAATTGTTTGCATATTTTTGCGTGGTTGCTTCCTTTGATGCCTCAGATATATCGAATCGTTTCTAGGAATTTTTAGTAGACGATTTTGCACGAATTCATGTACATGATTCTGCAGTTCAGTGCGAACAGTGTGAGAATTATGCCCTAACAGATATTTTGGAACATTAATAACCCATGGAAAAAAATGTTCCGACTATATGCTAAGAGACCCTCCAAATAACTTGCCATTGAATATGCAAGATGATTTCAATATTGAAGCATCCCGTGAAAAAAGTAAAGATATCCAAAACGATTTCGAGGTCATCAAAAACGCTAAGCAATGTGGAAATGATACTTCTAAGTGTTTTTTTTTCTTGATGGTCCTGGAGGAAGTGGTAAAACATACTGTATATGTGGTAGACATAAAGTGACGGTGCATTGGGATCATAAGCCTTTACAGACTAGTTTCAGAAAGCCCATCCACAAGTCTCCAAAACGATTACAGAAGATGTTACTTGCGGTGCAGAATTATCAATTGGAAGTGATCTACAAGAAGAGAAAAGAAATGTATATTGCAGACACCCTTAGTAGAGCTTTTATTGGTATGAGTGAAAGTGTTAGTTGGATTCGTGATTTAGAGAACATTAGTCAAGTTGAAGATGTCAACAACAGTACTGAGAGAATGAGAGAAATTCGGGAGGCCACAGCTGACGATGAAATTCTTCAAAGAGTTTTGAATTATATTTTGCAGGGCTGGCCAGAAACAGAGAGATTGTAATTCTGAATGTCATTCTTATTTTCAGTACCGAGACGAATTAGTGCACGAAGATGGACCAATTTACAAATGTGATAGAGTAGTCATGCCATCCAAGCTGAGAAGAAGTTGTATGGAGCTCATTCACTCGTCAGGCATTGGAATAGAAAGCTGTCTGAGAAGAGCTCGAGAACCAAGTATTGGCCGACATTGGTAACATGAATGCAGTTTCGAAACAATTCATGTCCAGATGTAAGGGTTTGTTTACAATTCAAAAAAAAACAACCTAAAGAGCCGATGTTGTCATACGATGTGCCAAATCGACCATGGTCAATGCTGAGTGCAGACATTTTCGAGTTAAAGAAGCAGCAATTTCTCCTGATCACAGATCACTACAGCAATTGGTTTGAAATAGAGTTATTGTCATCCATTACAGCTAGTGCAGTGATTAAAGTGATAAAAAAGTGCTTTTTAAGATTTGGAATTATAGATCAGCTGATTTCTGATGGTGGTGAACAGTTTGACTGCAGTGAGTTTAAAGTGTTTTCTACAAAGTGGAAGTTTAAACATGTGTTCAGCAGTCCAGTGTAACCGCAATCCAATGGCAAAGCAGAAAATACTATAGAGACTTGCAAAGTGTTGATGAAAAAGGCATTAGTAGGCAAAAGTGATTTTTATTTGTCTATTTTAGATTAGCGAAACACCCCCTCAGCTGAGATTAAGCTGAGTCCAGCACAGAGAATGTTTGGGAGAAGAACACAGACGTTGTTGCCAACCAGAGAGAATCTACTTTAACAAGCTGTCCCTCCTAATGTCAAACAAGCCTTGGTGAAAGCAAAAGAACGTCAAGCCAAGTACTAAACCACAACAGCAGATCTCTGAAAGAGATGAGCCCAGGTGATCAGATCCGGATGAAACTTCCAGGAAAGAAAGACTGGTCCCTAGGAGTCGTGGATGAGAAGAAAGAAAAGAGATCATACATTGTCCAAGTGGGGGAGACGCGTTATCGAAGAAACCATCGTCAGTTAATTGCTACAACAGGAGAACCCGACGAGGTCAATGCAGATTCAACTGAGACACCACGGAAGCGTGCGAATGGAATAGTTAGGAAATAGATAATTATATGATTTTTTTCTTTTCTTTCATTTAAAATGTCCTCAGAGTCTTGAAAATATTAGAGAAATATTTTATTTTGAAATGAGAGGATATAACGATATCTCATGTAGCATAAATGAGCTTATGTTATTGATTATTAGAGATAGAAGCCATCTAGGGTATTCATAGAAATTAGACTAGATAGCTTCTCATGTAGGCGGCGTGGAGCTGACACGAGCCAGCACTTCTCTTGAGACCGTAAATCAGTTCAGACGTGTTCATATAATTTGTGATTAATTAGATAATTGATTATAAACAATAAAGACTCTTATTGTTGAACTTGACAGTAGTGTTTGTGCCATACTAACTTATTGAACATAAAACACATATTGTTACATATAGCATGGCATAAAGTTTGAAATAAGCGATAAAAGTCAAACCGACCCCTAAAAAAGGCGTGTTTTTAATTGCTGCTGTAACCGTGTTTTGTGTAGCAGGCTCGCTGTAACTAGTACATCTTCCTTTATCATAGTTAAACCAAAACTTACGTTATACTCCTGTCATGTAGGTAATCGTTCATATATGTCCGGAATTCCACTTCCGGGCCTGGCCCTGCACTTTGAAAGATGTAGTCATAAACTGCATCTGCAGTTACGTTATCATCCAACGTTCTCTGGTCATCAACGTTACGATAACTAGAGAAATTGTTTTTAAGCACATTGCCCTTCACAGTTTTTGTCAAAAACAATACAAGGGTTAAATTGCCTTGACTGTTTGTAAGAATAAACTCCAAAAGTAATCGGAACATGTGCATCTGTCAGCAAATCAGAATATGTTTAATAAAATGATATTAGAAACTACTTTTAATTTGATACCTGATAATCCGTTCTGATGTAACTATCTGCTATAACAACACATGTTGCAAGAGAAAAGTGGGAAGGGTCAAAAATATGCTGAAAACCCATGTTCCTTGTAGCCAAGGAGAATTTGTCCTTAACCCATGAAAATTTAGGTTCAACTAATGAAAATTTACGAAATGCATTTATTTCACTTTGCTCCATTGTTCAGGCGTGTATTTGGACAAAACTATTGAGAACATAAGTAAAATTGAATTGAAACTTTAGTTATCTTATCAATGTGAGTTGGTTTCAGTTCAAGTAGATATTTACATTATCAATGATAAGCAAATTTCACTTCATAACAGGTGGAACTTTAAATATTCGTAAAATTGTACATTGTAATAACTGCAGTAATATAAGTATTTTACAGTAAATCCTAAAAAAAGTAGGGGTTTTTATTCACATCAAAAAATTGCATCATTTACATAAGGATTCGTTTAAATCATCTACTGACAAAAAAAGCGTCACCTAAGAAAAAAAAGTTTTTCCCAAAAACTTCCAAAAAGTATCACAAAAAGTCGCAAAAAATCGAAGAAATCATTAAAAAATTTGAAAGAACATTTGAAAGGGCCTGAAGGGGCAAAATATAAGATAATTCATTAGTTAAAAAGTATGTAGGTTTTACAGTATGTAGTTTCTATAGTATTAAGTTCGTAACATTATTTTGACTTGCACTATATTGTTTCAGAAAGTTAAACTGCTAAAACCATTGCAGTATGCGTGAATTTTGCAGTACACCACACATATTTACATTTGACAGAAGTGGTGTGTGATAAGCAAATTCGCATTAACTGGCGTCAGTTGTAATTTCTTTTGCACTTCACCAGAATCGTAGTAATTTGTTATATAAGTTATAATTATGTTCATATTTTGTGAAAATTCCATATAATTGAGGACTCTTACTCTGACACAAGATTATCCTTAGTATACCTTATTGGATACGAAGTCAAACAAAGGTTATGTTGAATTGTAAAATTTTTCCTGTAATTCAAAAAATTGCGAAAAAGAAGAGCAGATTTACACAGGTACTTTACGAAATTTTGAAATCG
This sequence comes from Desoria trispinata, assembly GCA_034695165.1. Lineage (NCBI taxonomy): Eukaryota > Metazoa > Arthropoda > Collembola > Entomobryomorpha > Isotomidae > Desoria > Desoria trispinata. The sequence goes on from JAQFZB010000112.1 coordinate 11,626, forward strand.
ATGGGTAGCAAATTTAGTAAAAATCAATTTGTTTTATTTTAGTAGTAGACAAAGGTGCGTTTCTCAGCAGCAGGTAACTTTATTTCTGTACTCCTTAGTTAAAAAATTAAAACCTACAAACTCTTCACGAAAATGCAGATTCACGTTGAATCCAGATATATTTTTTTTTTAGTTCTGACGCATTTTGTCATGGGTTTGGGTTTGCCTTGCTATCAAAAAATTTTCAAGGGCAATAAGATGTACAATGCTATCCTACAATTTTAAAACGGAATTTAGAGTCTTATTGCTCTTCAAACAGATAAAATTACCCATTACATTCGTTAGACGTGAAATGAACAATTATGAACAGATATCCTTATGTATTTTTGAAAACATCCATGCAATTCATATAACAAATGAAAGTAAGTAAGTTTATTGGGTCATTTAAGGCCGTGTTTGTAATTTGTAACACAAGATATAAATGTACATATAATATAATCATTATAATTTTAATTCTATTATTATTTTGGACAAATTATTCATTGAAAATCCATGAGCGAAGTCTTACGTAATTATATTTATCGTATAACTTTGACAAATTACCTACACATAACAATTGGTGAAAGTTTGATCTGTCTAAGCAGCAAACCCAATGCTGTTTTAGATACTGCCTACGACAAGGTTTATATTGTAATCATGTTACGCCGCCTTTGATATCTCCAACGATCAAGATGTTTCTTCTGATGTGCTAACGATGCAACAGTATGCACTTATCCCTGTCGTCTGATTATAGCAAGTCAGAAAAAAGCACCTGGTCCGAAAATGCTGTACCATGAATGCATAAATAAACGCTGTACTATTTCAGTCCTAACAGTGCAAATGCCGTAAAGTACCAGTTTTTGTGTTGGGGGAGAAAGTAAACTGGAAAATTGGGGCACAAAATAAGTAGATATAAAAATAAAAGATGCTTACTTGTTCATTACGACAGTATGATTGATAGGTTTAAATAAAAGTAAAATACGTTCTTTGGTGAGACCCAACTGTTTTGTCATTATCCTATTTTATAAAAGGCGAGATCTATGTGTGAGTGAGTCAGATTGTTTGCGCCAACCATTGAAAGGAGCTGGGGCAATGCATACGTTTCTGTAGTGTAGTTTCTGCTTTTGTAGGCAATACGTGTTGTATTGGTACTTCGTAGTTCATTTTGCCCAGTTACATCTATCACATTCATTCGTTCTGTATTATACTGTAGAATTTCACCTTTCAAGCTATTTGAACTGGTATTAGGTTTTTTTGGAATAGGATCCTTCATTTACCATTACGTTCCTACCACTGATATTGCTGTTATTGTACCGTCCAAAAACACAAGTGTTTACTTAGCCGTAGTTGTTCCTAAACAGAAAATTCATACGTTGTAAATAGGGAATTGATTTTATTTGCAGGCTGACGTTGCTAAGTATTTCGGCAGTACTTAGGCAATAGGACGGCAACAGCGCGTTCTATTGGTACTCTGTCGTTTATTTTGCGAAGGTAAATTTATCCAATTCATTCGTTTCGTTTATAAGTAGAATTTCACATGTTTAAATTTATGAATTCTTCCGTTTCGTACTTACAGTAGAATTTCCTTTCCCGTCTCTTTTGTGTAAGGTATTACCCGGTCATTATCGTTAAGCGAAAGCAAACGTTTGAAATTCGAAATTAATTTTTACCTGCATCTAATGAACCAACTGCTTCTACGTCGTTTGCAGCGCCGGTACTGCAAACTTCTCGGGTAAACGAAACTACCGAACAATCTAACCGAAGAAAAGCACTAGATGCTCAAAGAAAACAGGAAACAAGAGCTAATGAAACTTCCGAACGTACTATAAAAAGGCGCGTTCAGAATGCTCAGCATATGCTACTGGCAAGAGCCAATGAGACTCCTGAACGTTCGCTAGATAGGCGGGTTCAACATTCACAGCATATGCAATTGGCAAGAGCCAATGAGACTCCTGAACGTTCGCTAGATAGGCGCGTTCAACATTCACAGCATATGCAATGGGCAAGAGCCAATGAGACTAATGAACGTTCGCTAGAAAGGCGCGTTCAACATGCACAGCACATGCAATTGGCAAGAGCCAATGAAACTGCAGAGGCCACAATTGTAATCGCCAGTTTAGAATTTTTCTCGATGGAGTAATTGTATGTGGTCCATTTATGCAAAATTTCATCAAAATCCGACGAAAAATGAATCTGTGGTGAATTTTTGAAATTTTTAGTGGAAAAGTTAGATTTTTCTCTTTAAAAAAAGCCCAAAATCTCCCTATTTAAGCAATAAATAAGGAATTTCGGCCCTCGATTATTGGGGCGGGGGGTGATTTTTGCACCTAACTAAATTCAATTTGGGCTGCCAGTTATAGATGGGCTATAACGTGGAATAACTCATTTTTCGATTTTTGACTATCACTTGAAAAGTACTCCTTGTCAGTCCGGTCCAGTACAGTCCACCTCGGACCAAACTACAGGTTGTAAATTTCGACCGAGTTCAATCCGGTCCGGTCCACCTCGAACCATACCAGACTAAGCAACGGCAAGTTGAGAAATCGCTCCAATGGTTTCTAGAGTCCTGTTGGGCGAGACCACGGACTACACTATACTTGAGGTCAACAATGATAGATCAAATTATTCTTTTATTTCAAAGCTCCGCATTTGAAGCCCACATGCCCACAATATTTTCAAAGCACCTCAATTGAAGCCCGTACGGCGGGCTTTTGCGATGCTAGTTGTGTAGAAAAAACTCATTACTGAATTCAGTCTGTACTGCCACTTGAGTGTGATTATAGACCCATGGACTGGACCCGACAGACTCAATATCCCGAGTTTAGCCATTGACTCTACTCCGGTCCAAATGCAAATGGTATTGTTGGACCCGATAGACCCTACATAAAATCCATCTTTTGTGTTATATGGGGTTTCGCTCGGTTTACTTAAGATCGATGATGTAGACTGGTCCCGGCCGAGTGGGACTGGACCGGACTGAACTCCACTTGAGATCTCTGTCTCTGATGTAGCGGTCATAGCAGGACTGAACCGGACTGAACTCCACTTGAGATCTCTGTCTCTGATGTAGCGGTCATAGCAGGACTGAACCAGACTGAACTCCACTTCAGATCTCTGTTTAGTCTATTCCGGTGCTTGCAGAACTGGACCACCGGACTGAATTCCTTTCCTAGCGGGCTCCAGTTGAGATCCCTGTTGTAGTCTGGTCCGTTCCTAGCGGGCTCCGCTTGAAATCTCTGTTGTAGTCTGATCCACTCCTAGCAGAACTGGACCGGACTGAACTTCACTTGAGATCTCTGTTGTAGTCTGGTCCTGTCCTGGCGGGACTGGACTGAACTTCACTTGAGATCTCTGTTGTAGTCTGGTCCGGTCCTAGCGGGACTGGACTGGACCGGACTGAACTTCACTTGAGATATCTGTTGTAGTTTGGTGCGGTCCTGGCGGGACTGGGCAGGACCGGACTGAACTTTATTTGAGATTTCTGTTGTAGTCTGGTCCGGTCCTAGCGGGACTGGACTGAACTTCACGTGAGATCCCTGTTATATATACATAAGTCGAATCATCTTAAATTACATTAAAATTTTTCAAATTAAAATTTTTTTAAATCAATGTGGGTACTCACATATACGTCTTAAACTCCGCAAACGTCGCTTCGCAATATTTTTTCTATCATGTAGTAGTCTGTCTGTCTTTTGGGTTTAGACCGTGGACTAAACTATGCTTGAGGTCTCCGTTGTTAGATCAAATTAAGTTTTTATATCAAAGCTCATCAATTTCCGGGAATTCCAAGTAGAATTCAGTACGGTTCAGTCTAATTCGGATTAGACCATACTTCAGGGCGGAAATTTCGAGTTGAGTTCAATTCGATCCAGCCCACTTCGGAGTTCAGAATACAATATGGATGATAAGTAGAGTTGAGTCCGGTCCAGTCCCGCTCGGACCAGAATACAAATGGATCTAAAACGGAGTTCCGTACGGTCCAGTCCCGCTTGGCCCGGACCAAACAACAACAGTGATCTCAAGTAGAGGTCAGTCTGGTCCAGTCCCATACAACAGGGTGTCGAGTGAAATTCAGTACTGTCCTGCTGCTCAGACCGGATCAGACTACAATATTGATCTCAAGTGAATTTAAGTCCGGTCCAGTTCAGCACCACTCGGATCAGACTACAACAGGGATCTCAAGTAGAGCCCGCTAGGAACGGAGTTCGGTCCAGTCCTGCTAGGACCAGACCACACACCAACAGGGATTTAAATTGGAGTTCGGTCCGTTCACTCCCGGTCGGACCGGTCATGGTTCGGGAACAAATCATGTAGTTCAGTCCGGTTCAGATAAGGTGGATTTCAAGTAGAATTTATGGCGGTCAAGCCTACTAAAATTAAGTCACTCAGTATAGACCCGCATAATCTCTGAGGCTAAGGTCAGGTCAGGATAAGGAGTCTGTCCGATCCAGGCTATGGGTTTATAGTCTATAGTGACAGTAAAGACTGGACACAATAAGGGGTTTATTCTACACAATACGTGTCTCAGTTTTCCCCAGCTCCTTAGACTACACAACGGCAATTTGTGAAAGCTACTCAGCTTTAAAAAGAACTACTCGCATGGTTTCTAGAGTCCTGTTGGACGATGTACATGTCCATTTGAGGTGTACATGGTTAGATCAAATTAATCTTTTACTAAAGCTCCTAATTTGAAGCCCGCACGGCGGGGTTTTGCGATGCTAGTAGTACAGAAACTTGGTTACAGCAGTATGGGAAAACACGTGACTTTTAAGGGGCCGGGTTGACCTTTTCCGCAAATTTCAAGCTTTGTGCAATTATATGGTACTGCTAGAGGGCTTTCGAAAACATCATAGAGCATGACCATTTCGACGCTCGGGTCACCAAACGTAAGGTCACAAAGGTCAAATTTCAAACTTTAAGACATTCTATAGTACTGATAGAGGTAGCTTATCAAATAATAATTTTACAATAGTAGCAGCAAAAGTTTGCCCTAGGGCAGTTGAATTTTGTCCATTAACTGTTTCAGCCCAGACCAGTTATAGTTCAAGAAACTCATAAAGGTAAATGAAAGTGAAATAAGCTCTCAACTTTTTCCAACTTCTAATGCCTTTTCTATTCACTGAATAACTACAGCCATCATTTGACTGCTGTACCTATGCACAGTGACAATGCAATTCAACTAAATAGATTTAATTAAAACAAAACATTAATACAGGTAAAATACGATAAAATACTGAAACTGCAAAAATATGCTGCTTTTATATCATTATCTGCAGGATGAGTTTATTTTATACAATTTGAATTAGGAGATGAGGATTTTGACGATGTGAGAAGTAATGTACATGAAGAAAAATACTCTTTTATGGCCGATTTAATATTCGATTAAATATTGTGCTTCATGATGTTTTTGAAAGACCTCCAACGGTACTATCGAAAAGTTTGAAATTTGACCTTTGTGACCTTATATCTTGTGACTTGAGCGCTCTTCCAAGTTTTTGACATTTTCTATCATTTTAGTATTCAGCTATCCCTACAAACGACATGGACAATTACAAGCGCATTATTATTAAAAAAGTAGAAGATTTAGAAGTTGAATCAGAAGATTCAGAAGTGGAATCAGAAGATTCAGAAGTGGAATCAGAACATTCACAAGTGGAATCAGAAGATTCAGAAGAAGAAAAATCAAAAGGTTCAAAAATTGGCAAACCAGAAGACTCAGAGGAAGAGAAATCAGAAAATTTAAAAGTAAAATCAGATGATTCGAAAAAAAAATCAAAAGACTCAAAGAAAGAGAACTCAGAAAATTCAGATGATTCGGAAGTAGGAAAATCAGAAAAGTTCATAAAAGGTCTATACCTTCAATCTAGTTTTGGTCTAAGACCTCCTGTTACAACATTTGTTGGACGTTCAGAAGAGTTGAAGAAGCTCAAACATATTTATTATGAATCTAGCCATACCTTAGTTATTTTGCGTGGGGATTCTGGTGTGGGAAAATCAGAACTAGCTAGAAAATTCATGCATGAACTTTCAACAGAAAAAAGTCCTCCGCTACTAGCCTGGCTATTGGGACAAAATGCGTTTTCACTACAAGAGTCATTGCGCAGTTGGTACTATTATTTAACTAGAGACCAAACTTGGCGCCTAGAACTTCTCGTATCCGTTCTAATCAAATTAAGCAAAGCTGCAGTGAGAACAGTAATTGTCATCGATAATGTGGATGTCGTATACGATGAGTATAAGAAATTACAATCTATGTTAATGGGTTATAACGTGCTAGTTGTGATTACAACAAATAGTCAAAAAAATTTCCGTACTGATTCAAAACGAATAAGAGTTAATATTTTTAATAAATTAGAAGCAAATCTGTTTTTAAAAATAAACTCAGCTGATAATTTTCTTCTCAAGAGTTTCAAGAGGCTATATTTACTCTCAAATAAAGTACCTCGTATGGAAAGCACATCACAGCAGTCAAACACAGAGGAGCATTGCATTTTCAACCTTAACCGTAATTACGTCAAATCATCACCTTCACTTGAGGGATTTCTACCTCTGCAGCTGGATTTATGTCTTCGCACATTTAATTCAACGGATAATAAGTTAATTGAACAGGATATGAGTGCTGTCTTTTCTTATTCGTCTGTCAGAACCATTCTGGAGATGGCAATGAAAAATATTACACGCTTGAGCACCATTAAGTTGTTGCACATTCTGGCATTTCTTTATGCAGATGACATTGAACTAAACTTTATTTCAAAAATCTTCTCCCATTATTACGAATCTTATGCATTACCTCTTTATGACAAAGAGATTTCTAAAGATATTCAGAAATCTCTAGAAATATTGAAGGACCTCAATTTAATATCTCAGTTCGAATCAAAAGTTTCCATTCATCGCCTAACGCAGTACACATTACGATCAATCCTGAAAGACACTGACACTAGTGAATACAAAAACTTAATTGACAGTTTGAACTGTTATCGGACAAAATTCAATTTTGCTGAATGTGTCAATGGAAATGACATTCTTCAATTACATACGTTTTGGGAACATATAGATGAACACAGGCGACATGAAACATCTGAAACTATGAAAAATCTGAAAAATGACGCGTTTCATCGGCTGCCACTTTTTGGTATCAGTTTAGCCAATTCAAATTTACCAGTATTTTAAAATGTATTTTTGACTTTTTTCAGGTACCCAAAGAATGGATGTCGACGAAGGTAGGCAATCTTCCAAAAATAACCCAATATATTAATTATGATTAAAAGGCGAGCTGGATAATTTGGCAATCTTTTAAACAAATAATAAGTATAGGTTCTGAAAAACTGGACTTGGTTGAAGTGCCGCCAAAAACTAATTGGAATTTTTCTGAAATTGACCCCGAAAAAATGAAAACTGTTGAAGGAATAGAAATACGAACAATGTCGTTCAACAAAATAGTGGTAGTGTCTTATGCAACCAACAGTATGGTACAAAATTATGTTTATGTTCTTTGAATTGATAGGCAGATGACATAGTTGCTAATCTTAAGGTCCTACACAAATTATGCTCTGACTTTTTGTCCTACGTTCTCATCGAGGTGGGAGAAAGAAACGAGGAAGCTTATGACGCTTGTCAGAGGTCGGTTAATGAAATGGGACTTTCTTTAACGTACACTGCAAAACCTCAACTTACACAGAGCAGAGAAATCATGTAATTTCAGATATATCTGCAGACGAGCAAAGTTTACAACTACAAATTTTGTTTTCTTTATCACAGGGTCAGTCTATTTACAACGGAAGAAGTTTTCTTGGAGGTGAATGTGAATAATGATGTCGACATTCAGCTTCAAAAAATGTATTCTGTCCCAACCTAGCATATTTAATTTTTATCCGACACTCCAATTCGGCATTCCTCTATGACTCTAATAACGGTTACGGTGTCAAACTTATAACTACTGTTTTCTTATAGTCGTCAATACCAAAACTTTATTAAATGGTTGCAAACCCTTTTATAACATTGTATTATCCGTCTGCCTGTCCGTCCGTTGGTGTTCTAACTTCCTAATGCGATGACGGATCTTTGTACATGACCTCTATAGAACATTAGAATAGCTGGCTGTGTTTTTGGATCCTGTAAGTCATTAGGATCATAATGAATGTGAGGGAGTTCAAAAGATCAAAATCAAGTGTCGATTCTAATCGGTTTTCGTATAGAGATTTAGATTTTGAGGTTTAATTTGACATCCAATGATCCCGTGACCTTTAAGAGTCATGAGGGACGAAAAAGAGGTAAAAAGGTCAAAATCGAGGAATGTATCGGTTTTCATATGGAGAATCCGATTTTGACGTTTAATTTGACATTGTTGATTCTATGACTTTTAAGAGGTCATAATGGACCAAAGGGATATCAAAACATCGGTTTTTGTAGGAGGAATTTTGACTTCATTTTTGTGTTACCCCTTAACAACAGATTACAAAAACTTAACCAACCGTTCTCATGCTCTATAGAGGTCATGTACGTTTTTCTAGTTTTTTGAAAATCCGTTAACGCGTTCGAGAGTTTGAGCCCCACAGATGGACGGACGCACCGATAAGACAATGTTTCAAAGAGGTTTCACCCCTTAAAATCAAAATTAAGCAATAGTCACACTGTCCAAAATTACTGAACTATATGGATTTAATTGATTGAATTTGAATTGGAAACAAAGCGTTGGACGTCAATACTTCAATGAATTCCATCTTCATTAATTATAATTATATCAAAAGAATATCCCATTGGCTTCGTATCTCTGTACTTTTACATGTACATGTATATAAAATCACCGCAAAGAATGCTGCTCGTTTTACATTAGTGAGATGAAATAATTCCAATTTTACAAAAGTATTATTTATTTATTAATTGCTCATATATATCTAATAAATTTCTTACCTTGCAAAACGAATTCTTACTGAAGTGGTGCGAATCGATCTACGAAATTATTTCCAAATCTAATTTTTAGTGGTAGACAGGAATTAAAAGCTTTTTTAATTACAGCTATTTTAAAACTTGAGGCATTTTCCCTACAAAGCATCAGAGTCCTATATTATTTGCGGAAATAAGAAACTGTCTAGATTGTCGGATACTCATTGCAGGAAATTTTAATAAAATACAAGAGAATACAAAGGAATTGAATAAACGGCCAGAATATACAGTATTGCATTCAAGAGAAAGTTGAGACGATAATCTAAGCCTTGAATCAATGGAATCATTGTCACGACTGAAATCAGCACTCTTTGCATAATTATGGCATTCAAGAACTCCGTCAACTGCTGAATGCGTCGGTAATATTTGTATATTTTCAGAGTCGCATCATCCTGATTTGGTCTTCATGTCGATGCGCCAAATTTAAAAATCTGTTAAAATTTGTTAGAAATTCAAACATTTAAAGAAGAATGATATAAGGTACTTTTGAAATTAAAACCTACAGCTGCCTTACAATTAATATATTTTGTAAGACAGAGGATTAGAGTGAAACATACATTTCCAAAATAAAAACTTGCCAAGAATGGAATTGGAAGAAGAATGATAATGCAAAGATAAATCCAATGTACCAATACCACGGAGGAAGTAGACTTTCCCTAGCGCATTGGGAGTTGCAGAACCACATTTGTGTTAACCACCAAGGTATGGGGGTAGACAAGGAATTTGAAAAATCAAAAGAAACGTCCCCTTTACAACTAACTAAGAAAGATGAAGCAGAAAAATCTAGACTCTCCGTCAGATTCAAACTCTCCGTCTAATTATCAATGAGAATCAATCAAGGTAACTAATAATGACAATTTTAGTCCCGGTTTGGTTAAGTTAGGTCTTAAGACCTAACCTAACCTAACCCCTAAAGGTAGCCCAATACCTCCCCAATTTGTAAAAAATGAAAATTTTGGAGGCTGGAGGCCAAGGGGGGCTGAAATTGTCATTATTTACCTTGATAATCAATGCTTAACTCGATTTGACTTTCCTACTTCCTGTCCTGTGACATCACTTTACACGTCCAAAGGACACTTGACAACAAAACTAATGTCAGTGTAAGTACTGAACTCCTTTTTTGATTTCATAAAAGAATCAAAATCTAAGACTGTTGAAGGATTGTTGAATTGAAGGATAATTTATCGATTTCATTATAACATATCAAGTATATTGAAAGTATTGTGTCAATTTCCAAAAACGTCCCTAAAGCATCCATTCCTACTTATATTAAATACATTTAACTTCATTAAATATTTCTTAATCGAACTAGATATTAGGAGTAAAAAAATGATGATCTTTTACCATATCTATATGGTAAAAAACACCGACACAAAAAACACAAATAACACAAAAAACACCGGTGTCGGTTAAACCTAACCGACAGACGTGAATTAAAATTTGCCAAAGGCGGTGATTGAATTTTATCTAGATCGTGGGCTATGGACTAAAATGAAGATGTGTTGCTGAAAATTTGCATATAGACGACCAATTTCATAATCTTTTCTTATTTTCTTATGGGGGTCAAAAACTTGCCACGCCGTCCTCATCCCTTTATTAAGTATTGGAACAATACTTTATGTGAATGTCTTGGTGTCCGTCTGTCTGTCTGTCTGTCCGTATCCACGATAATTAACGAACGGATGTTTATTTTCAAATTCTGTTTTCACCACTCATGATAGGAGGTACCAAGGATGTTCCCATTTTCCCATTAGATTTTGGATGCTCCAGGTAAGCCCCCTGGTGAGGTGTGGTCAATGTTTACCATACGTACGTTACAACCCCAATTAAATATGGTGGCGTTGAAAAGCCCTATTAACGAGCTTTCAAAAACAATACATGACCATGGGGGTGTGACCACTCTTGGGGGCAGTTGGAGGGGTAGAATTTATTTCACATGGGGTAATGTGAGATTTACACGCCATTCATACCTAAAACTAATTACAACTGTAATTATTTGGATATTTTTTTGTTACAGTAAATAGGGTAATGTGAGATTCACTCATTTTAGACATCTTGACACCTAGTACATCTTTTTACAATACATGTTACAATACTTTACTACATCCGTTTCAATGGTTTATTTCAAAATCATCTTTCAATGAGGTTGTTGTTGGAGCATGAGAACGGTTGGTTAAGTTTTTGCAACCTGTTGTTAAGGGGTAACACGAAAATGAAGTCAAAATTCCTCCTACGAAAACCGATTACAATCGATACTTAAGCCGATGTTGACCTTTTGATCTCTCTTTGGTCCATTATGACCTTTTGAAAGTCATAGAATCAACAATGTCAAATTAAACGTCAAAATGAGGTTGTTTCTGTCTTCGGTCACAAAGAATTGCTCATCCTTTCAGAAACATTATATGGGGCAAAGTGAGATTCACTCATTTTTGACATCTTGGCACCTAGTACATCTCTTTATTGTACATTTATGTTCCAATACTTTACTACATCCGTTTCAATGGTTTATTGGGCATTAACTTGGCAGGGGTTTTTTTATATGGACTGCCGCTGTGGCACAGGAATTATCCATGGAAACAACCAAATTAATAAGAAATGGAACTCATTCTCAGACTCGGGAAACGGAGGTACATAAAATCAACAACCATACCGGTAAGAAGGAACATAAAAATAAGGGATCATCCGCCCCTTCGGGTTCTCGCCCATCATCCAAGAGTTGCTCAAGCTGTGGCTCTTTCAAACATCATATTGTCAAAGATTGCCCTCATAAAGAGGTAACCTGGTTTTTCTGTGGAAAAAAGGGACACTTTTCAAAACTTTGCCGCAGTCGCCCCGCCCAGGGCAAACAGGGTGGTACTCACCGTACAGCTGTTGTCACTGTTAACCCAGATGACGACGTCCATGTTGATCATATTCAACATAAGTATATATATATATAACTAACTATTACTTAACATTGTACCTGTGTATTTCAGTTCAGTTTTTTACAAGACGTGAATAATTATTTCTAATCTAAATATCTAATACTGTATTGTCCACCTTTAAAAGTGAGTTTCTCTAAATTATTTTTAACTAAATGTTCGTGTAAACCAATTAACTGTGACCTTTTCTACCGAACTTAAAAATACGAGTGTTTTCAGTTTCTTATCATATCTTTCCGTCTTTGGTCACTTGTCGTTGTAAAACCTACGCTACGTTAAAACAAGTAAAAACTCATTAAGTCTGTACAATCTACAATTCGTGTCTCAATTTTCCCATTTATTATAATCATCGAAATTTCATCAATTCTTCATTATTCCGTCATAAAATCATCATACATTAACTTCATCAAATAATACTTTTAAACATTCAATCGACACAAGCCCCCCACAACGATACTGAATTAAAGAACTGCGGCATATATTATCAAAAAATTTGATGAATTTAGTAGCTTCTTGGAGTTAGCCACTGGATTGCGTAGTTGGAGAAATGTATTTTAAGTATTTTTAAGTCCATATTTGCATTACGATGATAACTTTCACAAACAATGCACATTTGTTGAATCGTGCCACCGTGCTTACATGCAAGTATAAAACGAAGTCTATGACCTTCAGGTCATGAGTAAGTCAATGGTACGCTTACGCTCCTTCTGTTTTACAATGGTTTATTCTACGTCAGAAAGTAACAAAATGCCTTTTCCTATATTCTGAAGTAAACTCAAAAAAGGGAAACGTACGAACCAAAAATTATTGAGATGGTTGATCCCAGGCAATTCCCCAGGAATGGGCCTCGGTCCAAAGGATTCACAATGCTCCAAATCAATAAGGTGGTTGAAAGGACCCTGTGACTTACTAGTTCCGTGAAACACGGTAACCTTCGATATTATGTTGATTCACGGTGGCTAGTCCGTAGAGCGAGGTTTCGGAGTGAAGAGACAGATGATCCTTTTCAATGTAGGTTTAACTTTACACTTCAGTTACGCGTAGTGATTCCACGAGCAGTGATGCTGATGTCAGAGTGAGGTCACGGGCGAGGTCAAATCCCAATTGTACGGGTGAATATGATGCTTGCTCTAAACTGACTAGCCCATACTTTGTTGTTGTGAAAAATTACGTAAACTGACACAACTGTAGGATAGGAAAGATAAAAATGATTTTGTTTAATCAAAAAGAAATATTTAATCAATTAAAATTGAAGATAATTAAAAATTAGGCTTTTAGATAATGCCTACTGAAAAACTCTCTCTTCAACGCGTTGATTAATTTTTATGTTCTACATCCATAGAGGGTCCATTTTATATTCACTCTTTTGATAAGCCAACTTTCCAGGTTCAGGCGCCCGCATTTTTCCTCCCGATGAACGCAGTCGACAATGACGGAGCATCATCCTTCCTTATGTCATGGACAGGTATGTTCGTTGCTGGGCGACGATATGTGTACCATCCTTACTTGCCCGTCTTTACATTCTTTACTTTATCTAACCTGGAAAGGTGGCAATTACACGTCACATCTCCGATAAATTCCTTGGAGTTGGAGCCTGATCGTCCACAATTATGACTATATCTTCAACCCGGAAGAGGCTTTATGGAGTTATTCATTTTGCTCACCCGCGGCGTTTTTGAACAGACCATATAGTCCTCGTGGTGACAATAATAAAATAAATAAATTAGACAGTTTAAATTAACAATATTCACATAATTCGGTGCTTTAGACGTTGGTGTAGTGTAAAACCATCGAAAATTTCAAAAAAACTAAATAATTTGATTTAAAAATTGACAAAATTTGGGACTGGTTTGTTCCCAGATTGTATGACAATTATCGTCCCCGTTTAAGGTTGCGACAAATGGAGATGTTGCGAAGGAGAATTTTCATTTTTGACGAGCTGGTTCCCTCGTCCCTACCACGGGGGACCAGAACTTTTGTTTATACAGGTTTCTTGGTGACAACTACGAAAGGGATAAGTTTTCCCTATGAAAAAAGTTCATAAATCCACGTTAAAAATCTAACTTTTTACTGGGTGAGATTCTTAGACATATGTGTTAGGTTAGGTTGGTAGATTTTAATAAATCATTCATAGAGGTGTATGTCCGAGTATGGGTTAGTTAAATAAGTACAAACATTGTAGTATTACACATGAAAATTCTCAGAATTTCATGCTGATTAAGAATATCAAAACGGATGTCTAAAAATGTCACCCAGTAAAAAGTTAGATTTTTAACGTGGATTTATGAACTTTTTTCAATGGGAAAACTCACCATTTTGGTAGTTGTCACCAAGAAACCCGTGTAAACAAAAGTTCTGACTCCCGTGCAGGGGACGAGGGGACCAGCTCGTTAAAAATGAAAATTCTCCTTCGCAACATCTCGGTTTGTCGCAACCTGTAAAAAGGGCGATAATTGTCATACAATCTGGGGTTTGTTCATAACGTGTTGAATAGGAGCTCGTGGTTTCCCAATCTACCCTAAATTGGTAGATGGGTTTTACACTTACGTGAAGGGTGTTACCGCGGCATTCCAGAGGAGTGTTTCGTTCGGGTCCGGTTACATGGCAGCGGTCTCCATCTCTCGAATGGTTACAAGCTTCAGATTTCGTGGATGGCACTTGGGAATTTTAACCCGCTCTACCCTATCCGTTCATAGACACCGTCATTGTTATATTGGTGCTGTGATCGTGGTGGGGGTGTGGTCAGACGGCGGTTGCGTTCTTGTGGAGGAGCAGTAGTGGAGGAGGGTTTTTCGGACTCTACCATAGGAGGACTTCCCGGACTCTACAACATGCCCGATGCCCTACAAGACTGTTTTTTACCAGTCTGTTCTTACCCTCATCCACCGAAGCCCATTTTTATGGCAAAGTGTTGAGAACACCCATTAAAAGTTTCGTTCTAAAATTGTATGATTGTCATAATTGCCTAACCGTACCTCAATCTTGAATAAAACTATCTATCTATCTATTCATTTTGCTCGCTTTGTCAAAATCGGGAGATCGGGAGTAGGGAATCTTTGAAAATATCTGAAAATCTTTGAGCTGCATTCCATTTTCGTCGTAGTAAATCTCCATCATCGAATTCAACAAGATTCGGATTTGTCAATTTTTTAGTTCGAGAATTTTCATTCGTCCATCCAATGAGAACATGGTTTGGAGTCAATGCGATGGGATCTCGGGGGTCCACTGATACATGAGTAAGATGTCTGCTATTGATGATATTCTCTGCTTCAGGGAGTAATGTGAAGAGAATGTGTGGGGGATGTCCACGACGATGGCTCTTGTAGAAAGGCATGTAAATATTGCTCCCCACCGTGTCTGCAACTCTTCTGTCTATGTTCTCCATGTGTCAAATAATACATCTGATATCATTCATCATTCATCATCTCAGCCTAATTCAGTCCTCCAAATATCCTGCAGTAATATTTTGCTTTTACTACTAGCTGTCCAAGAAATCCGAGAGGGTCAAAGACAGACATAACAAGTCTTAGAATTTGTCTTTTTGTTGGTCGTACTTCTCCAGTTGCGATTTCTTTGGGAACTTGGTAAAAAAGTTGCGAAATTGAAACTTGTTTTCCGCTGTATTCCACCATAATCCCAATACGCGTCCTTCCGGTAGGTCACATTTCTAAAACTTACTGTGCAACTTCAATATAGCCCGAACCTTAAGGTGTTGCAAGCTTTTAATGCCATGTAATCATTATTTAGGGTTATTTTTACTTCGGGGGGAGACCCCCCGAACCCCCTGTCTATGTTCTATATCATATGTAGTGAATATTTTTATGTTGCCATTTTCAACATGCCATGACATATTCTTAACTTATAAAGTTCAATAAATTTTTCCCTATATTAATACGGTACCTATAATCGGACCCTCCACCACGTTGGGTCTTGCCATTCGAGACCTACTTGACCGATTTTACTCATCTTCGAATTTAATCTTTGTATTTGTATGATAAACAAGTGTGCAAAATTTCATAAGGATCGGTCAACCCGTTCGAGAGTTATCGTGCCCCCAGACAGACAGACAGACAGACACGGTTCCATAAGCCTTAAGGTTCGGGCTAAAAATCCAAATTCGCCAAATCTTTAGCCAATAAAGCTTGAGGGATTTCTTTATGGACTTCAGGTGAGTTGCTCGTCCAATTTGCAGATTTCGAATCCAGCTGCAGCATTGATTTTCACTATTTATGCGACCATACGTGTTCCTTCTTCCGGTGTGTGTCTTTGAACTGTGAAGACAATCATCTACGTAAAAATTCTTTTTTATGACACGTGCTGCTTCGGGGAATTCTTCCTTATGAGCAGTTGCATTCTTGTTTTTTATGAATTATGCACAGGTTGGAGATGAAGATGCTCCAATTATCATTACTTGCATTTCGTAGGTATCTGGCTCCTTGTATCTTTCCATTCTTCTTCAAAGAAATGGCTGAGATGATCTGTTCACTGGTTGGATGAAAACTTGATGGAATATATCTTTGACATCCCCAATATAGGCATATTCGAATTGTCCAAATCGGAGCAAAACTCATACGATGGAGTTGTTGAGATCCGGTCCCTGGTCCCTGACATAAATTGTCATTCAGACTGACTCCGTGTGATTTTGCTGCAGCGTCAAATACTAGAAGTAACTTGCTAGGCTTGTGAGGGTTGATAATCTCAGTCGCAGCAGTCTTTGGTATTGGCAGCGTAATTGAAGAAGATATATTGGAAGCAATTAATTTTTCGCTTATACTAATACTTATTAGGACTTTACAAATTACTGTATTAAAAATTGTTGACTACATTGTATTTATTGGTCCCACAAGCAATGTTGCGTTAAATAGAGCCAAGTTGATATCAGTTATTCAATGTGACTCAAACTATACGCAATTGGTGTCTGAGTAAGTTGTAGTTGGCATTCAGTATTCCTCTGTATTTAACATGCTGCGAGCACTTCGAAATTTAGAGTGCCAGAAAAATTCGAGTAGATATTAGGTTCATTGGATTTAGAAGTAGATCTTACGCCCACGGAGAAATTTACGGGGCCATCAAATACAGAAGCGCCACTGGCGACATATTAAAATGCATATTTATGGTTTGATTTGAACGGGATAAAGTGGCATCCTTGCCTCAAATATTTTACTTCTTCTGCAACGCTGGTTTCTGTAATTTTGCTAATCTCATGTCATTTGCAATGGCCATCATAGCTGGGATGGAAAACTTAATTTTTAAAATTTTCCGAGGATAGTTTTCATTTTCATGAAATGAAAAACTTTAACGAAACACTAAATACATATAATGCCTGTCATATGCCAGGAGCCGTTTGAGAATACCATATTAAGGGAAGTGTGGAAACCATTAGCGAAAACTTGGTTGTAAGGAGTAAAACACACCTTTTCGTATAGCTGCCCTGAATATCCCTTTGCTCAGCAGTTCTGTAAGGGATTCTAAGCATTTGAGTAAGAAGGAAGTAAAATGAAATTGAAGATGCTTCAAAATCCTTACAAATGATATGGGTTCGGGTTTGTCAGTCAATAATGGTTTTTGGTTTAAATAAAATACATTTATTTCTATTAAATCTATATTAACAACTAAGATTTAGGTTTATGGTGTTAGTGGTATTGACAGGGATACCTTAGGCACAGTCATAACTGACCAAGGGAGACTAGACTCCAGCCTCAGGGTGATTTAGGAAGTTAGAAGCCTAACCTAACCTAACCTAACGCAAATTGCCCGCATTAGGATTTAGGAAGGAAGATCAACTAGTCACAAGTTGATCTGTAGATCGAATAATGATGAAATGGGAAATCGACTGCTATTTTTGGAAGTAGCAGGAGTAATAGGTAGGTATTAGAAAGAGTAATAGGTAGTTATTATGACCCAAATGAATGGTGGTTGTCCGTCTCAGACATTCCACCGAATTAGAATATTAACATGAATAAATATCTTGTCCTATCTTATCAAATAAATGTGGAATTGAGTCTCCACAATCTTTTACCCTTATCAAAGTTTACCCTTATAGTTCCATCCGCTCAGACTGAAGTGGACTTGATAGTTGCAGTATATTATGCCAATATGGCTTATGGTGCATTAGTTTGTTTGCCACTTTTCTTACGTAAAACAAATGTTAGGTTATTGAGAATGCTGTACCAGAAATAAATTAACAGTTATAAATTTAGGTTAGGTTAGGTTATCATATATCATATATCTTCCTTTGAATAAAACTTTTCAGCTTGGAAGTGAAGTGCATAAAATGATTTAAATTCAATGAATTAGATTTCTTAACATGCATCTTTATCACATCACAGCATTGACAATCTAAAAATAAATTATCACGTAGGTTTAATGGTTTAAATGAAGAACATGAGTATTGAATTGAGTACTAATAAATTATTATTAACGACATTCAGTTTCAGTAAAAAAAACAACGAAACTACTAAGTTACAACAAAAGAAATAAATCAAAAAGGATCATTATTATTGCACCCTACATTTTAATGACTCGGGCCAAAAAAAATTATTATTTGGGCCAATAACGAGTAGCAGGAACATTGTAATATTTCATATCCAACATAATGAGTATAGACAATTTAATTATAGTATCAGACGAGTTTTGACCCCTAGAAAACCCCCTTCGTTAAAAAATTTACCGTTCACAGTTCTTAGCAATGGAAATTTTTATCATTAATGTGAAATTATCACCATGCATCACATAAATGCTAAAGATTGCGAAGGTTCTAGTAGAGTGCTAATATTTTTAAATCACTGACTAACGTATCGAGATAAGTTAATTAGGAATTTTATGGAAAACATTTGATTTCTACATTCTCAACGGTATTTATATGTTGGTTTGGCAAAAGTGTCAAAATCGGTGAGGGCAATTCAACTGATAGCATTTTCAACCCGAACAAAGGGCTTAATCTAGTCCGTCCGGTCCGTGTCGACACGATAACTCAAGAACGCGTCAGCCGATCGTCTTGAAATTAAGCACACTTGTTACTGATTTTAATACAAAGTTTAAGTTTTTATATGAGCAAAATCGGTTGAGAGGTCCTCGATTTGTGATACCCAACCGGTAACGCACCGGATTTGGATAGGAGAAAAGTTATAATCCTAATAACTACTAATAATACTGTAATAAACCTGTTGGTTTATTGGGATCGTTGGGTAAGGGATAATGAGGTACGAATATAAAATGGATAATAATGAGACAACGTTTGTGACAAGAGAAAAAGGTCTTTATTTGGAGGTTTCTAGTTATTAGTTCAAAAGTCGGGAGATGAGTGTCTCTCCGACTACTCATCTCCCTTCTTTTGTTACCCATCTCCATACAATACGCATGTTACATACATGCGTACATACACACATATAGATAGACATATGATACAGGAGTATTACA
>JAQFZB010000113.1:0-30641 GCA_034695165.1 Desoria trispinata
AGTGCCTCTTGAGCTGCTTCATGCTCTCTCAACGCTAATAATAAACAACTTCCGAGCAGTTTTCCTCCAAGTTGACCTAAAAACCTCTTCCTCCGACAACAACAACTCAGCAATCGTTCCAACTGAAATAAAATAAGATAGATATTTTTATGATTAGTTTTCTAATTTAGTGAAATTCTACGATTCCTTGCATTTAGTAATCTATAATCTATTCGAGTTGTCATACTCATAAATGAGGACTGTAGTGAAATGAAATCATTGACAGCTTGTTTGCTTTTTTGATTCAAATTGAAGCGTTCTACTATCCCTTCTATATATAGTATCAATCGGGTGGAATGAATTTAGTGCCTTGATGTACCACCCTCAAGCTTTTACTTAGCATTTAAATTGCAAAGTAGAAATATGGCGTGTATCTGCATAATGATACTTCACAAGTTTTTGAGTGTTTATACTACGGAAGGTTCTCCCTTCTTGCTTTATTGCATTAAATTAGGATTGCTGTGCGGCTTGATACAAAATTCGCAAGTAATTCAATACATTTTCCAAGAGAATTTCTAATGCAGAGAAAGCACATATATTTCTCTAAGCTCAAATTTTTCCGAAAACTCACGTCAACTTTTTTCAAGCTATAAATAAAGTGTACTACTACATTCCACCTCGTCTTGGATGTATATTCATTCTGAGGCTATTTCAACTATTCCTTTCCATTTCCAGCAACGGACGGAGCGTTCTTCTTCGGCATAAGAAATAAAATTGTACCTTGCATAAGATATGGCAGCAAAGTCTCTTATCACATAGGAAAACCATACTATTAGTATAGTAAAATATCTTTATTCTCTGGTGGTTCTTATTGCACAATTCTTCTTTTGAATCTCTGAATCCAAGTTCATATTTCTGTTGAAGACTGACGCCATAATAGAAATAATGGTGCTCTGTAGCATTTGCTAAGTTCTGCAATTGTCATAAAGGAAATTTGTTCACATTCTTTTGCAGAGAAAAAGCTCAGAGTGTTATTGAACCATGTCATAAATATCAACTCTGAGAAAATGTCTTGTAAAACTGTACATCTGCCTTCTGCTAGTTTTCAGTGAACTAATAAAGGAACAATGAGTCTAATGCTACTTTGTATTTCACCGGTTCAATTTAAGAGAACATAATTTTAAACCCAGTTAATTCTTGACAGTAAGTAAATCAGGGTAGATAAGTAAATGTAAACAGCACGGGTTTGTTTTTGGGGGTGGGTATAGTCCAACCCTGGCTGAACTAAGAAGAACCTATATTATACGCTTCTGCTACTATAATACTGTCTGATGCCATGCCAGTGTAAGAGACTGTGTTAAACAGGAATAATAATTCATAGGACGTAACATAATGACCAAGTTGTCTCCTTCTTAGAGTGAAAGCCCATTTAGCTTTTATTGCATTTCTGCATTACTTTACTGCTTTCTCTCTTCTAAATGGTAAATGGAATATGAATGTTCCAACCAACTTGACTTGCTACCATTAGTTTCACAATCTGTAAATTCCTTGTCATCCTTTTCTTCACAGTCTTCTTAATTCTAATACAAAACGTGATATATTTGTCAAAAGAGCTTTCACAATCTGCACAAAGTACAAAGTAGCAGAACAATTTAAATAAAATTGAGCAATTACATTATCTAATATCTATATCTAACTCTTTTATACTCAACCACTTTGGGCCCTATAATAATAGCTACAATTATGTTTATTACGAAAATAGTTTGCTATTGACTCAAATAGCTTCTTATATGTAAATGTAAATGCAACCAATTTCACAGATCAGTCTTAGAAGAGAAAGTTATAACCACAACAGAGGGAAAAATGTGAATCTCATTTCCTCCCCGTCACATTCTAAATCACATGGAGAAGCCTCAGAATACCGCAAAACGAATGTTACAATGCTTTATACATATACATTTAGTGGAAATTCTTAGAATAGAAAATAAAATGAAATACAAGGGAGGAAATCCCAACAGATCATGAGATTGCAATACATGTTCTCCGTTTGTAGCAGCAGCCACAGAGGTTTAAAATTAAACTTTCCCAGCCAACTCCATGAATGGAGAAAGTGAAAGCTAACAAATAAACCTGCTAACGGTTACTCTTATGGTTATATTCCATCCATTTCTTCAAGTGAATTTCTCTGCTTTATATCCACACACACTGATCTACTCCATCAACGCATTTCTATTTCAAATAGGCTTTACTCCATAATAAGCTTCAACATAATGGGGAAAATTCCAAAGAATTCACTGTATACTGACTCAAGTAGTGCTGATCTCAAGGTTTCAAGCTTTTGTTTAACTCTAGGAATTAATTACATGTAGTTTTTTTTAAATTGTTAGAAAATTTTTTAAAAAACTAATAAGTTTAATTTAAGCTAATGATACATGGGTGAATTTCTTTGAATACAATGTTTAACGAAGTAGGGATGAAAGGGATGGGAGAAGAAAAAACCAAATCTCTGTGAGTTGTATTATAGCTTTGGTGGGAAAGTAGTAGGTTTGACCATTATTGCTTTGTTTTCAAAGACGATCTGAAAAATGTAATAATGTCTTGAGTCTTCTCAGATTGGGGTGCACATGTGGGCTGAATGATCAACAGAAGAGGCACACAAAGCCAACATAACATCTTTGAAATTCTTGTCATTTGAAGAAATTCTCATCTCAATGATAGCTGTTCTGTAAACACGATACTTGGAAGTATTAAGCGAAATAGCAAATAGCACAGAAGAAGAGGAACTTTGATGATTTTTTTGGGGTCAGAGAGAAGAATGAAGAAGACTCTTTTCATTTTTGAAAACCTCTTGTCAATATACTATTGAGTCTCACGTTATATATATTTTCAACAACAAAAAGCACATTTTGAACTGAACTAGTTGTTGAAACTTTACCCTTTACATTTGAGTAGACTTAAGAAAGAAAGGTCTTCAAAAATGTGGACATAACTGATAATAAACATGAAAGTTTCTTTATGGGTTGGAAGAAGAGTGCCCGTTAAAGATGTCGTTTAATGTTTTGCCAACTACTAGTTGTTCACTGTCAATATAATGTTATTTATTAAATTGTTTAAAAAGCATTTGTCACAACTAAAGAAAGAAATGTAAGGGGGCCATATATAGAATGGTTGGTTGGTGAAGAAAGAGGAGCTGAGGTAAAGTGAGAGAAGAGCTTAAATGTTTGATGTTTGAAATAGTACAATATGTAGTGTCCATCAGAAGTCACATTTCATTTCAATTTAGTTCAATAGTCAACATTGTATGGAATTCTGAAGAGAAGTGTATTTGTACTTGGCATTGTGTAAAAATAAATTGAAAGGCCCTTCGTCTTACCATGGAACCCCACAATTCACCATCGTCAGAACATCCAGAGAAGGATGGAGAAAATAGATGAAACCATCCTTCTTTACCATCTCGGATTCCCAACACCATTTGATGAACATCACAACGATTGTCTGTTCCAATTCGTCTTATCACAGGACACAGGCTTCTGCAAAATCCAACAACTCATAAAATAAGCAATGAAAGGTTTTACAGCTACTTTTCACTACCAAATGAAATAACTCAAAGCACTTTGTTGTCTTTCTGTCTCATCCGTCCCACACAGTTTTCAGACCAATATTTTAAAGGGATGAAATTCGTACAAATTCTAAACTCAAATCTTCCTTTCTTCTTCTCATATCATTCAATTTCATACTCTCTATTCGTTGTTTTGATTTAAGATAGCAATAGGAGGTTTAAGGTTTAAAATGAAGATACACCTGTACGTTTGGTATTAATTACTGAATATTTTTCGACTCTGGTTTTCAATCAAATGGAGTAAACCAACTAATTTTTATATTTTCGTATCGTATGGTAAATAATTGTATTTTTAGTTTATCCATCTCAAAGCTATTATTTCAATTGAACAGACGTATTTTCATTTCTCATGCAGCTCAGTGAGTTTTGTATTAATCTTAAGTTCAGGTACGAATACGTTGAAAAATAAATTGAAACAGATCCTGACAGATTTAAAGCCTAGTAGTTTATGACTACGAGAACAACAAAACTTGCTCCTGAAGAAACTGTTCAGCTTCAACCATAATACCATAAAATTTAGAAAAGCCAAGCAATTTTGTTGGTTCTGAATTTGTATCTGGACAAGGAATCATTTCACAGTCCAAGAAGGCTAGTCTCATCTAACCCCTACATCATAAGACAAGGGGGATATATGCCTTTATGTTATGTTCTATTTTGATACTGTATATTTGTAAACAGAGCTAGAGAGTAAATTCTCAATTGAATGAGAATATTTCATGGTGTGAGTACTTTATACTTTGGGTCTTTGTACTAGTTGTTAGTTACTTTAAGTTAGTTAGTCAAGGATAGCTAGGTAGCTTTGTTATCTTGTTGTTATCTCTAATCCTTCTCTTGTCCTCAAGATTAATTTCATTTCCTTCACTAGACGACTTTATCTGCTTTCTTATTAGCAAAGCAAAAGCAACCAAGTGCGAGAACATGGAACGTGGAACGGATGGGAGAGAAAGTCGCTCCAACTTCATGATATCATATGTAATCCCATGTATGTAGGACTAAACTTCTATATATTCTCAACACACAAATTGAGAATCTTAAGATTATACCATAGAAGTATAGTAAATTTCAGTTCAACAGTCCGTGAATAATTTCCTCCTCCTGGACTTTCCTTTCCTCCAGCATTTATAAGACTATCATACAAAATAAAATACTGTGCTTGTACTATTAAATAAGTATCTGACAGAATATTCCATCTCTTCAATTTTGTTGTAAATGAAAATTAAATACTGTATAAGATGAGATGAGATAAAATATGATCATATAAGACCAATGTAAAATAAATTATAGGAATGGATCAAAATATGAAACATGATTTTGGTATACAAATATTGGTTGATTTTAGAAAGGAGAAATTTGTGTCAACATGGTAAGAAAATAAATTCGCTGAATTCACCTAATAAATAGTGGATTTGATAAGGCTTCATCTGGGAAAGGAATTGGTTGCAAAAACTGCGCAACATTTGGTCTCCAGTCTTCAAATTCGGATCTGAAAAATATGAAATATTATTACAGTATATTATTAAGGATTAGTGCTACATATAATACGTAGAGTAATGAAATACTGAGAAAATATATATCAAACGTACATGGTATCCAATACGGCCAAATAACAGAGCAATTGCTCATCATATGGAATATCCTTTATACTATCGGAACTAAATACATGATTATTCGATTTACTGCTTGCATTTTTCTCAAATATTTGAAACATTGCAGCAAGGCAAACTGAGACTAGATTTGACAACACTCTGGGATGTGGACAACTACTGGCTGGTCCATGTATACTGAAAAATTTAATTTAATAAATAAAATTAATTTTTGGTATTTTGGTAATTTTAATTAATTGCGTTATAGTACAAACGTGTACCTTTTAACAAAGTTTCTGACAACGTTAACTCCATCATTGTGGCAATTTAGGGCTTGAATAAAGTCTTGAATAAAGCGTCTCATGTAAGGGTACTTACCAAAGTCCTGAAATCATTAATAAAATTTGTCATTAAGTCAATCC
This sequence comes from Desoria trispinata, assembly GCA_034695165.1. NCBI lineage: Eukaryota > Metazoa > Arthropoda > Collembola > Entomobryomorpha > Isotomidae > Desoria > Desoria trispinata. The sequence continues at coordinate 5,604 of JAQFZB010000113.1, forward strand.
TTATTTCATAATTCATCTTTCAATTATATGAAAAACTGCCAATGACCGTCATATAATGTAAAGCCTGCTTGCTGTTTATGTCAAATTTTTTTCCTCCATAAATGTAATGGAGCCAACGCCCAATATTATAATTAGTCCAATTGCTCTACTACACTACGTGATATAAATATGACATCATTTACAAAAATTTGAAACTATGAATTTTCGTCGGCCGTGCTTTTATCTTTTGATATCTAATAAGCTTAAAGTATAATCCCTTGGTATTGGTGAACCGTAAGAAATAATGTATTGGTGGTTTGGTTGGTGTGGCTGTGGCGCATATTATTCCTTAATCCCATCGGAGAGGACCAACTCGTCCATCCATAGTCATAAATCATTGGGTGTAAGGAGAAAGCAAATAGCATCAATCATCCGCTCTATCAATGCGTCGACCCGGTCTCCAGATACATACATAACTTTTTATCACTAACTCACGTCCACCTTTCTTTGGACAAACCAACTTTGCCATCATAAGCGTGTAAAAGCAATGTTTTCACTTTCAAGGAAAAAGAGAGAAAATTGAGCCGATCCCATCACGCTTAAAATCTATAAGTCTTTCCCCCCATTGTTATACAGACATACTGTATGGATGGACAGAAGGAGCAGATGGGTTCTTTGAAACGGAAATCATTGGCCACCTCCGATTGCAATTTCTTATATAGGTTATCCTCCTATATGGACGTTGTCCTCAATCCACAATCCCATCTAAATCTTAGATTCTACTCTATATATTAAAGCTAAATTGGATTGAATTACAATGTCCTGTATTTCATCACATTCTACTCAAACAAAGCAACACTGAAAACGTATATCTCACATTCATTTTGACTTTTACATTCACCTGCTCCGATTCCTATTACGTACGACTACTATGGTTGAACAAAGAACTGTTTTCCACAAAGTATGATATTTTCACATCATACTTATTCCAGAAGGGGTTCCTCAAATATACACGCAGTTTCTCTCAAGTTACTGTACACCTTTTGCCTGAAATATCCAATATCGTAATACCTTAAAAGTTCTGACTCATATTAGCCAGTATCACCGCAGTTTCTCATTACTAAAATATAATCGCTAATGTTTTGAACGAGGAATATATAATAATATAGAGTATGAAACAGATTTTGAAGGCTTTTTCTGAAAATAAAGCAACACTAAATAAAAATTGATCTTTTATGTAAAGCTCCATGGCTCTTCTTTGTTCAACTTTAGTGTATTCAATCTCTTCAATCAGAAATTGAGGTCGATGTCGAAAACTTTCATTTTTCTTATCAACTTGACTTTCTTTTGAGTTTTGTAATATAGGAGTGTGTTGCTTCCATGCATAATTGTATATGATATACTTTTGAATTCTTTGTTCACTTTCTTCAGTGGTCCACATCCACATCACATGATGCCAGTTCATTCAAAGACTGCTTCCACTTTATAAGAACTTGATTCTCTGCCAACTTCAATATAAACTCATGGCGTAGTACACGAATCTTTCTTGTATAAAAAATTGACAGCATCATAACACTACATTGTTCCAAACAATATTTTATTCCCTAGAGTTAACCAACCTTCATTCATAGTGTAGGATTTCAAGAATGGGAAATTATAATGGCAGAAATTGTAATAGACACATTTTAGTTTTAGGTAGTTATATTATTCATACAATTTAATAACATTATAAGTTGATTCTGAAATTGTAGAAGTCCCATTTTAGAATTCCCACCCCACAAAACAAAAACAAAAACAAGAGAAATTTAAAAGAATAATTGGATAAAAGTAAAGTTGTAATTTAATCCCAAGGATAACATCTATTATTAAAGTCGCCGCCAAAATACCTAAATAAGTTTTGAAGAAAGAAACTAAAATGTACTTTAGTTGATTGATCATAAAAAACAAAATGAAATGTCGGCAGACATATAAATATAGAACAGAGGCACAATAAAATGCAGATGAAGAAAGTCAGACAAGTTTTTGTAAGTTTGTCGACTCTTTTACTCTTTTATCCCTCTGCTGAAGTTGAATTCATTTACGAAAGAGTTACAATAAATGTAAAATATACACCATGACTCTTGTTCTCAACAAATGAAATCGGAGTTGAATGGCAATAATCTTGATTTCTAGCTTTGAATCTTTGATTTTATTGTCTCACTACTACTACTCTGAAATACTCTGAATATATAACATATTAGACAGTTCTACTAACTCTCTTGTCTGCTACACATTGAAAGTAAATAGAACTTTTCTCCTCCATCAGAATAATTATTATCTGTACTTCTTGTTCTGCTTTCACTTCACTACGTTAATAGAGTTGTAAAGCTCAGGCAAAATGGTTGAGAATGAAATGTATGCATTCAGATGGCAATAATTAAAGCCTCCTTTAATTATTTCTTTTCAAAAGTTTCTCGTTCAAGACAGCGATCATATATCTTGGCCATTAAGAGATCTAATAGTAAATGGAGGAGTAAAAGTTTTCTTCAATATGTTTCCTCTCTACCATTTACGTTTACTTACTGGAATATATATGCAACTGGAAAAGATGCTTTCATCAGAGAATACAAGTTACAACAAATAACTGCTTTGCGCTTCTTTCAATTCATTAGGCATAAGACCCTGCGTACCCTATACCCTCCTATGCTTGTGTCCATAATATAAAGTACAGGAAAAGGAAACGAAATCTTCTTTTACTTTTCAACAAACTAATATGAAACACTTTTCCAACTGAATATAAATGTACATGCATGAAGCTCAATTGCTTTTGCTTTACTTTTAATATTTTTTTTTGTTTTCTACTCTACAGTCTTTTATTTTAAGAATGTTGTATAATATCTACTATCTACCTATTTTGGGTATTTTACTCTCATCATGAAATTAAATACAAAAGTACTATAATAAATACTTGGATAAAAGCTGAGCGATTATATTTCTACAAAAGAATAAAATGGATTCTCCCCTTTTAGAGCCTTTCAGATAATTAAATTAACCATGCAATTTTTGTTTGTTTTTACAGAATCCAGCTCCGTGATTAATTTTCCCTTTAGCCTATTTTGGAATTCTTTTATCTACTATTTCAATTCCGTAGTATCATCATTTCATTTGCTACCTTTCATTTTAGTTTTGAATTTAAAATGTAATACAACCAGCTATTTGGTTCGTGATGTTTAGTTTAGTGATGTAGCACAGATATATAGCGAAACTTGTGCTACGAATAAAGAACCCAATGCAAACAATACTTTTGAAATAAACTAAAAACTAGTGCAGAACCTAGGGAGAAAAATAAAAGGTAAATGTCGAAGAGTGGAAAATGGAAAGTAAACAAGCTTTGAATTAAATACGCGTTGTCTAGTAGTTGAAATTACATATAAACAACCAAACTTGAATTTCAAAATGCATTGAAAAAGTTTTCTCTGCGATTCTTAAAAGTATCCGAGGAAAAAAATCATTACATTGAGGTACTATTTGAATATATCTGTAGCTAATTGTAAGTCAGTAATTTTAAAACAACTAAAAAATACATTTAAACGTGAAATTTTCTATGTCGTTATATAAGATGCAAATCTGGAGATATTTTAAGCATATAACAAACGACAATTTAATTTATTACCACATTATGTTTAAGGGCACGTCGAACAACGGGTGTGAATAGTTGTCCCACCAAAGGACAACGAGGTCTTGTACGGCATTGACGTGAGAAAAATCGGCATAAGGATGGCGGAGGGTGAGATCGTTCCAAGAGTGGAGAAAGTGCGACCAGAACTTCTTCCGCTTGATTTTTACCCAGAAGGTCTCCAGCCTAGAAAGTCATTCAAATTTCATTGTAACAAATGGTGAACTGTTATTATAATGTCATTTCATACTCCAAATGTGAATACATTAAAAGTTAGCTGCAAGCAAAAGCAAATCTAAATCTACATTTAGACAATAGCATCAAGGAGAAAAGGATTAGGGTTACATAATATACTCCCTTGCTGCTAATGGACAATTTTTATGTGAAAAATATGTAATTTGCTTGGCTACTTATAAAACGTAGTGGTAGTATGGGTGTTAGATCGATCATGCTTGTTGGCAGCTTACATTATGTCATTGTACATATTGTATCGTGTCGGAGCGTAAAACAAAACGATTCATCAATGGTTGCATGCTCAACTTGTCATCTACTGTTGTAAGTGGTGACAATTCTCTGACACCTCAATGACCAGTTTGTTCAATTTGGTTGACCCACCAAACCATACCATACTGTACATATAAAGTTTAGAGAACTCACAGAAGACATTAGAAAGTAGTAATCATCAAATTCTAATGAGCCTTCTGCAATTGACAGTTTGAGGTTAATTTAAAAATAAAAGGTCAAAGATCTTTTATATAGATCAGGAACCATAAGCACCGTTAAAGTGTTAGAATATTAGATAGCAATATTACTTGTCGTATAAATTGTCATTGTCAGCTTTCAAAATCTAGAAAGCATAAAGTAATGCAAAGGGTCTCTCTACTCGTTCGTGAACAATGCACCAGTCTGAAAGTTGTCTACAACTACTATGTTCCTCGTTCATTCACATGGAAGAACTTTCCTGTTAGTTGTAGGAATTAGCACAATTAATGAGATACTTCTGTTTAATGTCAAGAGTTACTGGTGGTGCTATGAAGTGCTCCCTTACTCAAATGTGTTTCGCATCAGGAATACATATTATTACGTAGCGTAGACTACTTTATTCCAACGCCATGTCTGTCCGTTCGTTTGTTTCAACTAAACATACATAAACCAACCTAAGCAATTAGCCATAAATGAACTCTATAGCTTCTAATTTAAGGTCATAGGACTTGGCCATAGGTCATTCCATGAGTGTGCACTTTTATAAATCCACAAATTTCAAGTAGAACATTGAACATGGCTTCTAAACATGCTACTTTGTTACTTTCTTTCGTAGCTATATTGATAAAGACACACTAACTAGTAAAACACTAAACACTACGACGACTTCATTATTTTCAGGAGACATTTGTTCAATATATAAACAATTAGATGTAATTAGAACAACGTCTTTCACCTCCACTCTTTTGAACATGGGTTAAACTCCCAGATCAAAATTCAAGCCAATCATTACTTTTATATATTACGATTATGATTTCAGTCGTTATATTCTATTCCAGATGAAGTTTATTTGGTCGAGGGAGCAACATGCAAGCATTTTTAATAGTCCAATAACCTGAAATAATGTACTTACCGAGTCCAGTAGATTTGAGACTATTTCGATTGGGACATGTGAAACGCAGTCATCTTGCAGAGGAGTTGTTGTCGCAAAGTCCACCAAACTCTATAAAAGTAATACATAGTATTATATAAGTTTAATAAAAATTCAATCAAAACTCTTACAATTATAGTTCAACAAACTTTATGAAAATGAAAAGATGTAATTAATTTTCATTATATTACGCTAATGTGGATTGATTCAATTTTCACATTATAATAATGGCTTCGTTTATCATGTTCTCTATTTCACTTTCCGTAGCATCAAAACCATCATTATATAATCATTTCCTCATCACTATTATTGTCCAAATGACCAGAATGATACGGGGACAAATATTTCAGAAAGGATGGACATGTGGTATCATTATAAGTACTTGTTCCCATTTAGATTCTATGGACGAACTCCAATGAAAAGAGTGGATAGAATAAAAAATATAGTAAATTCTGTTATTCCAATGTGAAATATTTGGGTAAAATTCCAAAAATACACCTGTCAGTTTAAATTAAACCAGGTTTCTTCTACTAAAGAAGTTTTCAAGATATTTCTGAAGATGAACATTGTTTAGTCAACTAACTAGATTTGAAGACTATAGCATATATGTAAAGGACTTTTACTTTTGTCTCTGAAAATACCCACATATGAAGAGTTGACTTGAAATGGAAATATTAGTCCAAGTTTAGCCGATTGAATTCCCTTCAGTTGAACTCTTATGCGTTTATGCGTCTCGTTTCAGATGTGATTTCGTTTCGTTTGTTGGTGATGATGAGTGCACAGAGAGAAAAAAAGCTTTCAAGTCAAACACAGATAAAATCTAATGGAAATCAATATTAATGTCTTTTCCATTTGGAGGTGGCTTTCTCCATCAAGTTAGACCAAAATAAGACTCGATCTTGAAAGTTGTTATCGATGGAAGTCTTACTTAGAGAGTAGAAACAGACACATATGTACACATGAACTGAACCTGCTCCTCTTCATAGATTCTCTTACATAGGTCCAAAACATACAAAGCGGTAGTACATTGACGATAGCTTTCATTTTATCAGCAGAGACGGAGAGCATATGTGAAAGAATAAGGAACCTATATATGCTCACTAACTCACTCCCACAATCATTTACAAGAGAGATAAGGAAGGAGAATACTCTGTTTCTGTCAGTGCCATCCGAAGCATCATTATTTCAATGACAGACTTGTAAAAAGGTTCGTCACAATGTGTCACGTACGTTCACCATCACGATGATTTCCTTTTCCGATATGTCGTTTCTTTCAACCTGAATTTACTCATTTGTCAAATGATTAAACGTGTAGAAAAAACTTGATCATATTACTACTACACCATCATCATGAAATCTAGTAGAGAAATAAAATTAATTACCAGAAACAATAAATTGATTCCCTTTCTCATCCTATACCTGTTACATTATTATACACAAACACAACGTAACGTAATACATTTAGAAGAGGAGAAAAAACCCAATAAAAAATAACAATGTAACGGAAAAAGTAATTATTCTGAGTTTGATTGAAATGGGAGGCAGGAGGTCTTCTAATCGCATCCTTGGATCGTAAGCTTAATGGGAAACAGGGACTTTATACCTCTGCGAATTCAATTAGCTGAGCTATAGTAGAAACTTCCTTGTCTCGACCCCATCAACATGCTTGGACTGTACATCATACTGACTCACTTTGTTATATATAGTTGAGTAATCAAATCCCATCAAGTCTTCGCACGAACAGAAAACGGACGGAAATATCAATTTCGGATTATACAATGCAAACTTTCATCCACGCTGCAATTTGAATATGAAAGAATACTCGCCATGCAGCCCAAACCCAGCCAAGCATTCAAACATTGAAACATTGAAACATTCAATTGTGAGAAAAAGAAATGCAATATAGCAATACTATAGTTATAGAACCAACACTGAACATTTCATATAGTATACAGGGGAAAAGGTCGATCACAGAGTCCATAAATTTCTTTATAAAATGCTTGAGATATTGCAAACTTGATTTATGTCCATTTGCATTTCCCGTCTTCACCCTGTCGTCGTGAAACTGAAAACTGAACTGTGAATCTGAAACTATACTCTTTTGAAATTACATAATATATCCTTATGGCATGTACAAACACATATCCCGGAGTGTTTTCATCCTGAACTGAGTGAAAGTAATGGTTCTATGGTTCTATAGATAGACCAACCAACCAAAGGAAAAGTAACTTTCCCTCGGACTCACCGTGTTCTTCTACTCTATACTATACTATTACAATATATATGTAATATACTTGTACTGTATTCATTTCTTGCCTAACTTTCACTTGCTAAATTCCATTCGGCACAAGGTGTAATTTTCCCGACAGGGACGTTTCATATATAAATTCTTTCCTAGGGGATCAAGATTTATTACTCGGAGAGTGTTACATGCAAAGTCAGTCAATTTTTTTTTCATTTTGTTTGCCGTAAATTAAAATTCATGTATTCTCTCTTCTTGCTTTTATTTCTTTGTTTGCAGTTTTTCTGTACGCATCTCGCCCCCTATTCATTCGCACGTAATTAATAGTAATAAAATTTTAACTTAATTTCACATGCTGTTTTTTTTCGAAAAATCCAAGAGTTCCGTACATTGCATTATCAATGGTATTGACACAATTTGCAGTTGGAAACCTTCTTGCCTTACTTTTTAGGGAAGCCGACATTTAATTCAAGTATATCTCTAAGAAAAGGCAGTCACGGGCTGGAAATAAGCAGTGTTAATGCACAGCTTTGTCCCATTGACTATAAAGCTGATTTTATTTTTATTTTTTTTAGAATGCAATAGTACACAAGGTATTACATAATTGTTACATAATTGTACTCCTAGAAATCAGTTCATTTGAACAATGAAGTGTTTGCGTCGCAGAAAGTATTCTGTTTGTCTAAATACATATTGAGAACAGCGTGTATTCTCAGATTGTAAAGTGAAAGCATAATAGAAGAAAGGAATGTTCATTTTGTTGGAGACTGCACGTTCCCACAGATATTTGCTTTGAATAATCAAGTGATGTTCTTGGGTTACTTTTAAATGTTATTTTCTAGAAAAAAATCCGTCTGTTCAATAGCGTTGTGATTGTACGGTTAAGCATATAAAAGACACAATATATGGTGGAAATGGAAAAGCGTTTTTATAGATGAGATTAAAGAAATGAGACTTAAGGAAGGCTGTATAAGATATCTCCGTCCTGGGTGGAAAATTCCATTAGAATAGAATCTAAAATTCCAACCCATGGTCTCTGATTTCAAAGATCTCGATCCATTTACGAAGAAGGACATGGGAAATCAGGAATTTGACAAAAATCTAATTTAGATTTTGCTCAGTCACCATTTACCACAAGATTGGAATTAGCCAGTTCCAAGCAAAATAAGTTATTGCTGGTTTTAGATGAAAGTATTGGAATGTAAATGCTTGAAATTCAGATAAATACTACTTGAACTTTTACTCGTACTCATAAATGTGAATGAACTTTCTTCTCTCAGCTTTTAATATATCAAAATCCATATAAAGTATAAAGTATTAGATTGAGAATAAATGTAACAAAATATTACCTTCAGTTCCTTTAGAATTATTTCAGGGCGTCGGGAAGATCGCATGAGATTTTGATATTTGAAGATGTTTTTCTGAAAAGTAATAAATACATATTGAAGATAATAATGTAATAATATCTTTAAATTACTGTAATAATAATATTAGGGTAATGGAAACGTGTCCAAGAAAATGTACTACTAAAATAGTAATTTTTTCATGCTATTTGAAAGTCATTATTTCATTGCACACGGTATTCTATTGGCAGAATGATGATCGGAAACATTAGTAATTCTATAGGAAACGTAAGTAATTCGTGTAAAGAAGTCATGATGAGAATATGAAATTTTGTTTGAGAAGGATGATTCTCATTTCCCAAAGGTAATCCCGTAACAATTTTCTTCTAGATGACATTTTGATTTTGATTCATGACAGGACTCAAGAAATGTCCTGCTGCAAGTCTAACAAGTCAAAGTCAAAATGTTGGTGAAAAGCAACTGAAATGAAAGTGAGCTTAAAGTCTAAATGTTCAAAGTTCGTCTCGTATCTTCTTTAGAAGCCCGTTCAAGGAATTTCAGATCGACATGAAATGCAAGAGTTGATGGGAAAAGTGATGGCATATTATTGGTTTCCCATACGCCACATACAATGCAACTTACATTATCATGTAGCTTTATCAATTTCAATTCTGGTCGCGTATCCACTCTTCGCTCCTGATTATTTCCGTGTGAACAACTCGATTCGAATGCTATAGATATGCTACAGGCATTGATAGATTATTAGAATGGGAATTGGGAGGATCACCTCTAACTGAGAAATGCAGATGTACATTATACGAGTATTGTTCAAGATTCCAATAAGGTCCCTGGAAATATATCAGTTCCATACGTGAATTCTCAACTTCCTAATACTGATATGATTCTCCCTGTTTTCTACATTTTTACATATATGTAATCTCACTAATCCAATTTTATTACAGGGTTTGGCATTTATTTAAAGATTTTCTTTTAAATATTTCAGAAGGAATATGCCCATTATTTATAAACACTGAGATAATATGGAAGATATGGGCTTCGAAACAGTAACAAATAGTAACCCTAACACGATATCAGTCGATATGCAACGATGTTTTTATATTTTTTTAAACTGTCATTTACAGAGAACCCTATAGAAATGCTGTAGGGAATTCGATGAATTTTTTTTTTGCAAAATAAGTAAAGGGAAAAATATGTAAGTTGAATTCATCATTTTCCAATTTTCTCGAATTCTTTATTTGATCTTTGTAGATATCATCGACCTTTTGAGTTGGGGTGGCATTTAGTGAGTAAAAGGTCTCGTCATAGGGGTAAAAGTTAAGGAGGATTTCTCTTGGAAGGAAGACATGCGTTTAAACTTGTCTACACTTTGCTTTCACCTTCTTTTAACCTCGTGATTCTTGGGGCATAATTTTCTAATGATATATGTCTTTGAGTTGGAAAAATTCTAGTCATTTACTTGCATGTGCAGATTTATAGGTTTTAAATTGGAATAATTTATAGCTTAATATAAGAATTTTACTCACCTTCCACAATATGGAGTAGTACCATTGGTCACGGACATAAGCGTTTGAACCCTGTAAGAAGATAAAATTATTCATTAATTAATAATGGCCAAAAATAAAATCTATAGATGAAAGTATTGTATATTTTGCAATTGTACATCCAAGAGTAGGTTTTTATGGATGTGCAGTTTATTATTTATTCCCAACGTAATAAATATAGAGGTCATATAATTGTATGAAATGAATTTTATGCCCGTTTTGGGAAAACTACATCGTATATGGAATCCCATAGATATATTTGTTCTACGTCCTAAATTAAGCAGATGTTTTATATTTTTTTGTAGAAAATAAAATAAACAAGAAAAGCATGCTATCTGATGTACAGAACTATAAACCTATAAACATCTCAGAAAACATTGTACTTGATTTTAGTCAGAGGAGAAAGTACAAAGACGTTTATCGCAATAATCAGGGAAACGTCCATGAGAGTTTTAGTAGATCAATAAACGTCAAATATTATAGGGATCCCATCAATCTGAAGACTTGAGGGAGCAATCTGTATTTATTACCATTGCGTCTACTTGCGATTACCCATCTCAGAGGACGAAAATACATAAACCTGTCTGTGAAGGCAATTATCAGACATCAGTATCGTTTTCTTCGCGATGGATCTCCAGATACCTCATCAACGATCAACAACGGGAAACTAACTGATGAGGAGACCTTCATTCGTAAATTAATGTTTTGAACAACAGTTTGGGACGTGTTATACGTGAAACCATCCACCATTAACTTCCAGGAGATGAACTACAATTGTTTACTGCATGAAAACATTAATTTACCTTTATTAGACTAACGCTTTTTTTCCCTTATTTTCTATTTTATTTTCATGCAACGGACATTTCCAATTCTATTTCAAATAAATTCCAAAACTCAGAAAATATTAGAAAATGAAAAAACAAAAATATTTTTAAAATTATGAAATATTCATCTTGTTTGTGCTAATGTATCTTTCCACGACGAGAAGAAGAGTTTCCACAAGCAAGCAGATAGCATATTGCTTCTGGTTCTGATAATATCAATCTGTTTGAGGATCTCGATAGTGCGGAAAGCATTATCGGTTTACTTTATTTACGGGGGCTTGCGGATGGCTTTCTAAATGAATTCTGAAGAAATAAGAAGCTGTTGTTAAACACGGTGAGGACATTTTGAAGAAGGATTCTAGCGTAGAGATTAGATTTGGCTTCGAATCTACTGGAAATGAAATTGGAAATAATGGGATGGTTACTTACTTGTCCCTTCCTATCAAATAACGTTAAAATGGCCTATATACAGAAACAGAACTGGCATTCGTAGCGTAGACTTCATTGGTTTCTCGACCAACTAAATTTGCGAAGAATTTATGTACAGTAAACAGCAACGACAAGCCTTAAATCTACTAGAACAAGAAAAAGCGTAGGAAACTCGGTATTTGAGATTTCTACAACCACCAAGGACTTTTTTATCCCATTACGAATTGGATTAGAATTTAAGACTTTGGTTGGTGAGAAAACGTGCTGAGAGTAGGAAGGTGTTTCAGATAAGAATTCTCAATTTGGTGAAAGCAAGTTTAAATCTGATTTTAGAAATCTAAGTAGCCGCAGCAGTAATGGGCGAATCTCAGTTTGAACTGGGTGTGGTCACTCTGGCTGAATGGTATGGCGTATGGTCATACTATAGTCATTGATTCTCTTTAGAAAGTTCTCCGTTCTGACTTTTATTTGATAAAAATAAAAATCAGCGAAACCCAGTTTAATTTCGTATTCATGTGCAGCGTCAAGCAGCGCATACAGCTCTTTATCATATCATGATAGCGGTGTAATGATATATGAAATACCCACTGAACATTTATAGCACATGCGGAAGCTTTCTAATCATTTGGGTAAAACAGATGATATAAGATCATATCAATGGCGACAATTAAAGTATTAGCATAATAAATGTTTTTGTGAACGAAGTAATGTTCAGAATTGCATGATGCAAAAGATAGACTATGTTTATCTAAAGACATTAATTTAATTGACTAATTTAATTCTTGAAGACCCTTTGCTTACAGCCTGGATAGGAAAATAAAATTCTCATTGTTATACATTCAAATAAAAATGGCTTCATTCAATAAGATAAACTAGACTATTTTACTATTACTACTCAAATTATCCAATGCATAAATACAAATAGTACAGAAGGAGAAGACATAAAACGGGGATTCAACGTTACAAGTTTCTTTTGAAGCTTTAGCTTTGGTTTAAAAAAGAGTGTAAAGAAGGGGGAAATGCATTAGATGGTTGTGTAGACGTGTAGAGGGAGGAGGGATTTTCTACAAACAGAAGAAAAGGAAGCTGGGATAAAGAAGAAAGTGCATTTGATTTCATGGGATGTAAGTCTAGCATAAGGAAGTAATTTAGAGCTAGAATAGTCTGCGATTGCATTGAGGGAGAATAGGAATAGAAAGATAAGTGAATGTGCTAACCTCAATTCTGTTGAGAACCCAAAGACCACTATGGTCTCACCATCACCAACCACAACAACCCAACGACGACCCAACACAACTTTTCCACCATCACTTTCTTTTTCTTTCTTTTTTTTGAATTCTCACATTACCCCCTTTTTTAGTTCTAGTTAAAGTAACTTACTAGTGCTATTTATTTCACTGGACTTGGATTTTTCAGTGGGACAGTCAAAGCTTTATTCACGAGTCACTCACCACTTGCTTTCTATGGCACCGTTTCCATTATTACACTTTCTCCTCAACAAAAGGAGAACGGAAGCCACACAAAATCCTACTCTGTTCACAAAATGCTTCCCAGCCACAGCCAGCATAAGAAAATCCTAAACCGCATCGGCTGTCTGGTTTTAACTTTCACATTTTAGCTTAATATCAATTGGTAAGGAATAAAACTCAATTCACTATAAGCTACAAACTCATGCAATCTGTTAGTGAAAGTTGTTAAGCTTAAACTTATTAATCGTCATTTTGTAAACAACAGCCCCTGTGAATAGTGGGTAATAATAGGAAATAGGAACTATCCAATTAGCTATTCATATGATAATTATTCAAAGTGTTACGGTACAAATTATATAATCTAAAAGATTTTTTGGAAAATCCTGAATGCCATTATAATTTGAGCATTTTAGAAATGAATTTTTAAAATGCTATGCTTCTAATTACTGAAAGTATACGAAATTAATTGAATAATTTAATTGAATTTAAAGGGATAAGAAAAATAAGGTGCAGACGGCTAAAAATTCAATTCAATTACGAGCCTCAGGCTAAATACTTGAAACGATGGTATTAACCCAAATTAAACGTCTGATTAAATGCAATGAAATGAAATCAGTATGAAATCAGTCAACGTAATATTTCAGTTAACTAACCTGGGCCTTGTTAAAACGGAATATATGAGAAAGAGACACTTTTACGAGTGTCATAAAGTTCTCGGAAGGATCTGCTGATTAAATTAAGATGAATTTAGAATTTAGTAGCCATCAGCACTCTATTCCACACGGTCATTATTCTTTACATGCCATGCCTCCGACTCAACTGATCCGATCCTCATAAATTCTGCTCACATGTAAATCCAAAATTTACTTAACCAACAGATACAGACTGTACAAGAATATCAATAATACACTAAAATAGTCAACTTACAAATTTTGACTTACTTAAGATATATAGCTGGATAATTTCAAACACAAAATTTTTATAATTTTGTTATAAATGTGTTGTTTTGTTGTGACCCTATTTCTATATACTCCAATTGCACAGATGTTTTGTTCATTGATGTTTTCGTGTTATGTAAATGTAATGTAAATTTTGGAATTTGATATATAGGAGCTCAAATGGACACATGAATAATACATATTTTGATATTTGACAGCTTGGGTTACAAGAGAATAGGTTCTGTCAATAACGGAAATGGAATATCCTAATGATCGGTTGACCCAATACGAGAAAAGTCAGCAATACAATCTAGATGAAACTAGATTGTACTTTTGGCAAATTAAGTCAGACGTCATTTATTCATTATCGTTTTGCAATAAATGTGTGACTGACTGGTTGAAGCTGGGAGAAACTCCTCAAGTTGACACATTTAACGTGGACGGCAGAGGATGTCATAGCCAGGTGGCAACTACACCGACATTTTCTCCAAATCTCGATTAGTCAACACATTTGGAATGGGGGGAAAAGACCCAGCCAGGCCAGTGTCAATTTTGATAGTGGTTTGGTTAGCTGACTTTGATATAGCAGAAGTGTCGGTCATTTTCCTTGTAAATTACTACATTTTAGATTTGAATATTCAGTGAAAGTTCTTGGACATATTGGTGCTTCATGTTCAGATATTATGGAAAGGCCAGAAATAATAATAGCTGCATTGAATTGATGGGAGACTCATGATGACAGGTCCATATACTTCCTCATATGTGACATCAGCACATGTTTTAAGGCTTAACATCATGATGTGCAATAAAGTTTCCAAATGGGGAAAGTTTCTCTACCTTTAGACACTACACATGTTTTAAACTATCTGGAAGAAAAATGACCTTGCCAAGTATTTTCTGTGGGAAACTGCCACAACTTTATTCACGTTCTTTTTTGTTTTATAAAATTTTGAGGGAAATCTTACACTTTAAAAGTTCTCCTAGTCAGTATTTGCAGTTTTTCAATAATCGTTAACATTATATTACAGGAGGAAAATACAAGAACTATAATATAATACCATCTATAAGAACTATAATAATATATGTTCATTGTTTTATACGAACTGCATGTTTCACCTCCAAGTTTTAAAATGGCTGGCACATAAATTCAACATCATGTTCAAAATTTCTGGCTAAACTAGAAACTAATTACATGACCAACATGCAAAATCATCAACACCATTTCTTATAGGTCTTCGACCACCAACCAGGATTATGAATTCATCTCACAAACTCGATATAGTATTATTATTATTTGTACAGTAATATTAGTTTCATTCGTTTCAAACTCTATATATTTTCATGCAGCCAGGTTAAAATCCAAGTTCTGCCATTAAAAAGTTAGTGCATGTGAATTTTAGAGTAAATTGTAGATTTTCTGGAATTAGCTACAAACTCCAAGAGCAATTTAAACAATTCTAATACATCTGTTATAATATTAATTACATTATCCATCCAACGGATTCCTATCTTGTAACTACGTATATGAATTGTTATTTTCTTTCACTGTGAATGAAAATAATAAAACAGAGCCTACCTATTACGACTCTATAATTCATAAATAAATTTAGAGAAATCCGTGAGGAGAACACATTCAACATTAGGAAGGCTGGACAATTTGTCATATCATAATAATAAGTTTTTGCCATAAATAATTTCATTTCAGAAACAGTTCTCCTTTTACCACCAAAGCAATACAGAATCCCCTGTGTTGAGTCCGCACCTATAATGCTAATGCTAATGCTATATTCACATAATAACTTTCCCTAGCAGAAGAAAATGTGTAGCATATATGTAACTATTACTAATAGTACAAAGTTCCTAACCATTCCCACAACATTTATGACGGAAGGATAAATTTAGTCATAAAAAATGCAAGCTGGGCATGTACTTTGCCCAATTCCAGTGAATTTGAGCAGCTCAGAAATAGGAATACAGTAACAGCCAATAGTATTTTCTTAATGGACGTTAGTAAAGAAAAGAAAGACAACAGTGATACTGATAATGTTAAAGAGTTTTAATTGTTAAAACTACAATTGTTGTTTCTCATGTTTCTATGCTTGTGGAACATGAATTCATATGATTCTTGTTTGTATGTCTACTGGCAATTAAACGAGAGGAGTGAGATTTATTCAGCTATATTTAATTACATACAGCATGTTCTAACTTTCAAACAGCCCAATATTTTTTATAGCTTTATTTTGCCATATGAGAAACACCATGGTGGATTGTAAGCTTAGAAGCATAGTGTATTTCAGAGGGGGAATAGTAGTGCAGAACAGAGGAATGAAAGTGAAGGAAGCCGTGGGGGCAAAGCCAATGGTTACAACCCAAAATTCACTTTTAAAAGTTTTATTCCAAACGTGGCAATTTAGCCAGAATGAAATTGAAGACTAAAGTTGAGTTGGACACGAATCGAATCAAACGTGCTGTTTTCCCTATCTTTCTGCTTCGACAATATTTGCTTTCTCTGACAGTTCATTCAAACAATGCATTTTACTTTTTTTTCCTGTTATTTCCTTGCTTTTGTTCATTGAACCTACAAATATGATGTTTGTACTACTGTAGATTTATTGTAGTAAGTACTGTAGCTGAGCTAGAGTACATGATTTTCTTTACTCTCTGATATACATTCCTCCTTTTATTTTTACTCTTGCAATAAAAATCAGCAAAAGAATAAAGTAAAATCCATTCCGTTCTGTCAAAATTGTAATACACCTTTTATTCAGTTACATGAATATCGGAATTGTTATGTTGTATATCTAACAATGCTAGTTTTATAAGGAAAACAAATCAATATTTACAGAATAAAATAAGAAAAATCTAAACAGAAAGCAATCACGAATGTCTTTCTATGTTTATTCATGCCAGTCTCAGAGTCCATTTTTCATTTCCAATGCTGAAAACTTATTTTTCTTTGCCTCGCTTCTCATTTTAAGGGCAAACTTTTCAAAAATCGTAAATAATTTAACTATTTTTGTATTTCAT
Source organism: Desoria trispinata (assembly GCA_034695165.1). Lineage (NCBI taxonomy): Eukaryota > Metazoa > Arthropoda > Collembola > Entomobryomorpha > Isotomidae > Desoria > Desoria trispinata. Next base: position 22,705 of record JAQFZB010000113.1, read on the forward strand.
GTGTCAAAACTTCAAAGTCGGGCGATGAAATTAATATCACTATAAATAAATATGTTCATCAGAAGATTGATTTTCCGCAGATCGTATATCATATATATCACATCAAAGTGTGTCTAATTATGACGACCTTCATATTTCAGAATCATGCTTTGTTTGCTTTGCTTCTTTCTTCTCATTATTGATATTATTACTTTGGGGTTAACCCGTGAATACATTTACAACAACAACCGTGGCTTTTGATTAAATCATTCGACATTCAATTGAAAGATTTCGTTGATCTAGTCTAGTTAGACATTACAACATAACAGGAGAACTAAGAACATGGTCCGTTATAGATCAACCTTCGACATGGAATGAATGGATGAATAAGGCAGTTGTGCTAAAACCCTTTTATGAATATTCCTACACAATATAAAATGTGACAAAGACTTTCCTTGGATAAATTAGAAATACTTTTCACTTTCACCTCACTCCTGTGTTATTCCTTTCCTTAGATCTTCAATGATGATGAAGGTCCCATTTCCAAATACACATCACTGCACATACTGAACGGTTTGAAGATTTGAAAATCCCATGCAAGAATATTTCATCGTGCACTTCTTTATATTGAATGCTCAAATATTCTCAATCTGAAAATTGTACACATCAGCATCAGGCCCATATTAGTCTTTTGTAGATCTCACTTCCCCTCTCAAAAAGCTAAAAAGTTGAACACCGAACGAAAGCACCTATATACTCATCTTTTAACTCAGTTACGCTATGAAAAATATTCTTAAACAAATATTTTGTGACTTTTCAGCTTATTAGACTTGAAACCCTGTGACAGTTTGTCATATGAGTTTTATTTACAGATAGTTTGATAAACTGATGCATTTTTGTAGAAACAAATTTTGTAGAATATGGCTCCACTTTTTCAGCTACCTTAAATATATTACCTTAATGTATTTTTTTCCCTAAGAATAAATTATATGAAACACAAGAAAGACAAGTAAATAAATCATTATTGCGTGCCCCTTACTTTTATCATCTTTACCCCCACATAAAACATAAAATTTGTTAGAAAGTTCAAAGATTTCTCTTATTTCTGTTTGAAATTTGAACTAAAAATTGTAATGAATGTCATCATGAATGTTACATGTTTATCTGATGTTTGAATTATAGATCAGTTTACGCAGGGGAGGAGGAGAAGATAAAAGTCTTGAATTTGATTCTTTAGGAAACCGCAATCAGCGGAGTTTCATGTATCGAAACTGGAAAGAAACTTTTTGTTTTTGGTTGAAGAGAGTAAGAAATGAGGGTGGAAATAGGAAGGAAGAAGAAGTGGAAATCCGATTGTGGTGAATGCTTGACAACAAGATGAGAAAGTGAAGAGAATGGAATCCAGAGAGATATCCCTATGCTATGGTTTATTTCATGGATGAAGTAGAACATGAATCCAAAGTGAGTGAACGCTGGAAATTCTTCACGGACGGTTTAATAAAATGGAACACCTTGAAACCTTTGCCTAACCTCAACCCATCCATCTGATTCTGCTGGCCTAGAGATTTCTGCCTGTGGATTTACGAGAAATCTCTCCAGTTTGTCTCCCATCCTCATCTCATCGCATCTTTCAAGAAATGATGCTCTGGAGTCACATCAGATCCATGATTCACCTCATCTCATAAAAGATACAGGATACGAATTTCAGGCTCTACAGCATACGAACGGAAGGAAACTACAAAAAATTCCCTTTTGTTATTTTATGCTACTCAACAACTCAACCTCACTGACTAGATACGTATATACACAGAGCCAGAGCCAGCCAGCAGGTATCGTAATAGAATCCCACAACATATTTTATACAACATCTTTTAAGATCATATATTATAATAGAGCCTGCATACATTTTATCATTCAACGGTTTTCTATGTTGTAGGCATAAAAATTGAAATTAATTACTGTCCTCGTGTATATAATAGAAAATAAGGGTTTGCGTTATGTATTTGTATTGGCTCAAACTATGTAGTTTCATTTGCAAGTAGAATGAACGCACCTTTATTATTAGTTTTAGGATGAATGTCAGGGAGTGAGTATAAAATGAAAGTAAAATATGCGTTCTTCAAGGGGGATTTTAAGGGACACATTATCATTGCTTCCTTTTCCTTTACGAATACGGCAAAACACCTTCCGCCGCTTTCACCTTCATCTTTCTCTTTTTATTTTGATCTCTGGCTGACAGACCAAGCCATGCAGCAACTCAGATTTGTATGCACACAATCATCCATCCTGAAATTTTGTACTCTCAAGCTTTCTACTCCCACCTTTTCTACCATTTCAAAGTACGTTTTATTTCTTTTCCAAATCGCATGAAAGATGAACCGTTCTTTCTTTGCATGAAAAATAGCTAAATTCATACTATTATCAAGATTGTCTACAAGATGAATATATTTTGTAATGGTCTGTTTTATTTCTTGAATGTTGTTTGTTGGGAATTTGGAAATCATTTCATGCATCACAGATATTCTTCTCCATTATTACGCAATATATAGAAATACCTTTATTTTTGAAGTCATAAGATATTGACTGGTGAATATCTAGGTAACTATCTACTTATGGAGTTTGGATTTTCTTTAATTAGATGCAGAAAAGGTATAAAATTAAGACGATCTGCTTTTTCACAACAGAAGATTACAAAGGATGACATAAGGTTTCTTGGTTCCCTACCAGTTACCAGCATAAAGACAATTATTTTGCGTATTTTTTCTTGATTCATCAGTGTATGAATTGAGGGAGGCAGCTAGAATTACAAAAGCAAAAACAATCCCAGAGTCCGCCTGAGTGCTAATTCAGTTCAGGTAGAAAAGAATAGCTAACATGAAATATACAGAATCACACTTTTACTTTTATGGAAAAAAACTTGAGCGTTGCATACAGAAGCAGTTTGTGAAGAAGCTATATGGTATACGTGATGAAGTTTTCTCGGAAGTAATATGTATCCAAGTTATTAGTCCAAACTTGGGACTTTCTCTTTTCGGATAGTTAGTTTGGATTTGGGAACAAAGAGCCTGAAGATAGACTGATAGCAATGTAGCAATGTGGCCACTATTGCAAGGGGGATCTCAACTCAGCATGAGAAATCTCAAGTGGGTGAAGTAATTCGAAGGCAGAATGAATCCAGTGCCCTTGGCTCCTGTCTAGAATTGAAATGAGATTCTTATATTTTTCAGGATTTTTTTTTCTAACAAAAAATTCGATGTCAGGTTCGAAGTTCGAGAGAATAGGTTTAGGCGTAAGCAGAGACCCAAGTCAAATGTAATATGCAGTAGTAAGAATAAGAGCATTGTATGCATTTGATTTGCACAGGAGACGACAAGAAATTGCTCTCTTGTTCCTTTTTAATAAATTTTTTGCAATACCACGGTCTCCGGACAGTGCTTTGATTTTTTTGCTTTCTGAAACCATATAAAAATGCCAACATTGTTCAGATATATAGTATATAGTGTGTAGATATTCTATGTGAAAGAATAGGAATGAAATGAAACCATAGCGTGTCAAGAGATCGGAAGGTTGCAATGACTAACTGGATTACGATAGCAGAAGATGAAAGATACAAGTAAGAGAGAGCAGTAGAGGGCACAAATCTTGGGCCCTTGACGAGTAATACTGATTTATGTTCTTGAATGTCGCGTCCAAGAAACGAATCATATCACATTGCCTTCTGGCACAATGAAATGTCATTAGCTAGAGAGGAGTCGAGGCTTCACAACCATATCCATTATAAGAATAAGAAGGTATCTTAACCCATGGTGAACGAAACTTGCAGATTTATATAATAGATAAGTAAAATATAAAGATTAGCATTTTGGCATGATTCTTTTCTTATGAAAACTCTTTATTCTTTTAATTTGAGAAAATGTAGCTGACACTGTCTTTTATTTTAGCTGATCTTAATGAAGAGTAAATAGTAAATATCAAAAAACAAAATGCTATTCATCGTGTCTTTATCTTCCAGATTAATATTAGAAACATTAAAAATCTATAAGTTCCCTGAATAGACCTACGAGTACTGAAGACGAAAGTAATTTTGCTTTTGCTGTCTTCCATTCTTATAGCAAACTGCCAAATGAGAGCCCAAAAGAGTGGGTAATAAAAATCCTGTAGATTTCATGGATCGTAAATTTTTATAAGGATATAGACTGTGAAGAAAGTGAATTGTTCTCCTGCAGCATTCCTCTTCGTCGCACTTTCTCTTCCAAATTTCCCTCTCGATTATAATGATATCATCGTACTCTTATTATTACTACTAATAGTTATTATTGTGGTTTCTATATATATCAGTATATTGTGAAATTTTATATCCAAAGCAAAGACACTGGAGGAGTTAACTTTATTAAAATATCTTACCCAAGAACTCCCATGATAATTTAGATATGCATTGACATTCTCTATTCTCAACGGTATTATTTTCATTTTCATTTTCCTACAAAATCTGCGTCAGCTCACAACTGTGACTCATGACTATACGAGGCTGCTGGTGTATTATGCAAATCAAATTATCCGAATCTCACTTCATTTTATGTTTAAGAATTCATTCAGCCTTTTCTCAGTTTCAGTTAATGGTAAAATACTCTGGGAAACTACAATAGGTTCGGCACTTTCAAACGTTTCAAAATCCATGCAAATTTTTCAGGGTTTCATAACACAGATCAGAAATCAGAAACTTATTCTTCCGGGGATTTTTATTGAGCTCCTTTCATAGAGATATGATGCAATATTCTAATGTTGACCAATTTCATTGGTTAGAAACAGTTATTAAAATAAATCTCTGGTATTAAGAAATTGTCCTTCTTCATGAAATAGAGATTCCAAAGCAAACTTCGGCGGATGGAATACAAAATTTGTAGGGAATCTCAAGAGTTTGAATTTTCTCTGATATAGTATATGATATATATATTGGAAGATTATGGATTCATTCGTCAAATTACTTTTATCTTTCCCTTTACCCGATGCTCATTGGGATTTACTAAACAGTCAGATTTCTCAACATGATAGGATGATGTACTTGATGTACTGTAGTAGCTTACGTTTGTATAATTTCAGATTCTCTTTCAAATCATCTTGAATTGTGTAATATTGTAATATCTGAAGACATTCTTTCTTAATCAATTATTGGAAGATCATAAAACAATTTCTGTTTGCAATGCCCGCATAACGATAACGTACAGGGCACATGGAAGTGAGCTTTTGTAGAAAAATCAATGAGGACAACAAGAGTTTAGAATGATCAAAAGACAAACGATGCTATGATATCCTTTTTATATACACCGAACAAAGTATTGCAAAGAAATAAACGAGCAGTTTAAACAGAGACTGCAATAAATTCTGTGTAGCGCAATAAAAACAGTAAAAATAGGTTTTCAGATGGTAGAAATGATAGTTTTATTTTGTTGTTTGCAATGGTAAGCAAATAAAACAACAACATTGCCAACCAGGAAGATGATGGATGAGAAGGAAGTGATCTCATATGAGAAGGATTTTTTTACATTTCCGAAACATGAACTTTTGCAGAGCCATCCTTTCCACATATGAGACTATCACCATTATTCAAACTCATCCGAAGAACATTAAATGTCCAATAAACCGATTGTATACGAGCATTAAACATTCTGATAGGTTTTATTCAATTTGTGATCTTTCCACTGATCACAGATCTGTTACTACACGCTTATAAAAAGATGAGTTCATAACAACATTCTTTACAATCCATTTGACTTTCTCTGTTTTTTGGCAAACCCATATACTACTATACTATACAGAGTAGCCGATGAATATGCATTATTTACGAATCAGAATGCGAAATGGATATTAAATTCATGAAATCTCAATGAATTACATATTCGTAAATGGAAATTAAATTCAGTGGAATGTAGCATTCATGATAAATGCTTTGTGGATGTAAAAGTGAAAGTATATTATTGGATAACAACAAACCTGTAGTAAAAGGGAGCCATCAGGTAGGACAATCCGGATTACATATCTAGACTTTGAATCCAACCGGACACACACGTAGACTTCCTGCATCTGCCAGTAGGGAACTGGACCAGCCAATGAGCCCATGGTCTGAAAGATCAAAATAAAATACCAGTATTAAACATAAATCTTTCTTGGCGAATGAGAAAAGTAACCGTTTTTACAGCCAATTTATTACCGTCATTGACCTAACCACCATATATAGTAAACTAAACTCATGCATGCGTTCATTCAATGTCTTTCAAATATTATATGTATTATTATAAAAACCATTCATATCGTCCATTATCACTGATAATACTTTTATTTTCAAATATATTAAGTCTAAAAATGCTTCGTAGTTCGTAGAATGTTTAGTAAAACTTATGATCTCTGCGACAACATTTCAATTTCATTGGTTCTTTGACAGCAGAATTTTTTGATAATAATGTGTAATTATTTCGGGTTGACTTTGTTTAGAACTGTTCTTCATTCATTCCATTTCCATGTTATTTTGCTCCTGATTTTAGATTAAGCTTTTAGTTTATTTCTTTATTCGTTTAAAAATGAATGCTTTGTAAATAGAGGAAGTGATATAATAATCTTCATCATTATCACCCCTTTAAATACAAGTTTAATTTACTTGATAAAATAGTTGTGGTGTATATTTAAAAGGTTCAAGTTTTCTCTTTTTATTCGTCCTTTGACAATGATAAATGAAAGAAGATTACTCAGGTGAAAGAATGAATGATGAATTACTGTTTAACCAGAGAAAAGAGTCCTTTCCGGTTAATTCCTGTCATCCTTCTTTTTTTGCTTCGGTAAATATCTAAGAGTATCTACGTTGACAAGTTAATTCCTAGCTTTTCTAACTTTAAAAGCACAAAAACCTAAAAGTCTGTAAATATTCAATAATCCATGTGGATGAGGCTGCAGGAGAAAGTTGATATCTTTTTATGCCATCAATGACCCCCAAAAAGTATCTTGAGAAATGGTTTGCATCAACAACTTCAAGGGATACTTGGTTAGGTTATCATTGAACCAACACAGATGTGGTTGTGGTTCAGTGACTCTATTCAAGATTTACACACGGCTTTCTCTTATATCTTGTTGTTCTGCCTCTAGCAATAAATGAGAATCTTTCCTACATATTACACTGTATATTATGCATCATTATTCATTCCTTACCATCATCGTCTAGTCAATTAAGAACCAAATTCTATTTCCTATTGTTTAAAATTAAAATGAATATTGTCATATTCTTTATCGAAATAAATTTAAATGTCGGATAAAATCCATTTTAATATTTTAATAAAGCGAAAACCTTCATAAATGTGTAATCAGTGTTCCTTTCTGAAAATCTGCCAAATCATGTACTGCGATTGCAATATTGCAAACATAATAATAAAGCAAATTTGAATTTCAATTGTTATAACTTAAAAAAATCATATAGCAAATATTTAATGAATATGAAAAATGATAATGGAATGATTTATTAACTAACATCAGAATATGCTCGTCAATCAAGAAGTAAACAGAAGAATAATTTATTGTTTCATAAAATGTTTTATATCCTTTCCTTGAATTTTGCTCCTGATAGAAACACACTTTGCAGCAAATTTCATGGAATGGAAAACGGATTTACTGACACAGAATAATAAACTTCGCCTTCTATTGCTTTTATCAGTTGATATTCTGAGAAGTTGAGAAATTATATGAGATGAATTGTATTTTATTCAAAAATTGAAAGGAGGATATTTTATGACAAAATAATGGAGCTTTTCTTACATTAAAAATGTCTCTGCTTTAAGGGTCGTAGAGAAAGTGTTACTAGGGAAAGTGGGGGTCAAAGGGGTGTGGTTTGGACCCTGGAATCTTTGAATATGCTGAACCCAAAAATTTAGAAAAAATATGCTTAGATAGGGAGCATCCTAAAGAACTTAAAAAAC
>JAQFZB010000114.1:0-30267 GCA_034695165.1 Desoria trispinata
CCTGTTATTTTGTCCATGAATTAAAATTAAATTATTTTATCGTTTTAATCGTGCCTCAACTAAGCAATACCGTTTTCAATTCCCATTTTTTTGGTTGTGAGAGGTGTGAAGAAGAAGGTGAATGGAGTGGCCGAGTTGTTTATCCAAATGTAGAATTTCATCCTCGTAGCGACGAATCTTTCAAAACGCAACGACAAAGATCACATCACACCGGAGTAAGCATTTTATCCAAATTAAAAATTGGTTTAGTATCCCAGGTTCCATTAGATTACCTGCACCTTATTTGTCTGGGAGTAACAACAAATTGTTTCGTCAATGGGTTAAAGGTAGGCCACCCCATAAATTAAGAAGTCGAGATTCGCTTCTAATAGGTAAAAGGTTATGTGATTTTAGGCCATACTTTCCATCTGACTTTCCATGGAAGCCTAGATCTATCGTTCATATTGATCATTACAAGGGAACTGAGTTTAGATCGCTTTTACTTTACACTGGGGTATTTTTATTAAGAGGAATAATTCCACTGAATCAGTACAAAAACTTTCTTTGTTTTCATTCTGCCGTTTATATTTTACTATCAAAAAATGCGTCCGTTCCAGAGTGGAATAATTTAGCAAAAGAATTATTCCTTTCGTTTGTCAAGAATTGTATGAATATTTACGGGACAGAATTTGCAGTTTACAACTTGCATAGTCTTCTGCACGTAAATGAAGATGCCTTGTTGTTCGGGAGTTTAGATAATGCAAGTACTTTTCTCTTTGAAAATTTTATGCAAAAGTTGAAGTCATTCATCCATTCCCATAATTTCCGTTAGAGCAGGTCGCAAAAAAATTTTTAGAAAGTGAGGTTCTTCAATCTGAACAAGGAAAGCACAAACCTTCCAAATCTAATCTGCTTTACAATGCAACGAAAATAAAAGATAACTGTTTCATGCTCAAAACTGGAAAGATTATTGTAGTTCGAAAACATTCAAATGTAGAGGAGATGCAATATGTTGTACAGCATTTTGCTAAAATTGAAAACTTAAATTATTATCCATTTAAAAGTTCTAAATTGTGTATTTTTAAGGCGTCTAATCTTTCATGTGAATATGTACAAGTAGTTAAGAATAGCGATATCTTGTATAAGTTTGTTAGATTACCATATAAAAAATATTTTGTATGTATTCCTATAATTCATACTTTTGATTTGAATAAATAAATGCATTTAATTGGATTAATTTCTATTAATTTGGGGCAAATTGGGAAATCGGGTTTAATTCGGATAGAATGTGGGTAGGGTTCGGATATACAGCTAAACGCATTCGAGCCGTATGCGTTCAACCGCTTTCCGGATCCGAATCGAAACCGTATTCCGAATTCGCGTAGCACAACGTTCGTTGGACAAAACCGGACTTCGATCCGCCTTCATTTAGCGCACTAATTCAGCATGCGGGGCGCATTCATATTGCAGCTTGGGAAAGTACTTTTCAGTATGAAAAACTTTGAATTCTAAGTACACCTTCATATTTTCATTTGGTAATATTATGACCCATTGTTCAGTTAACCAATTTGTATAATTTGAAGGGAAATTTTTGGTATGAAATTCCCCACTTGTGTGACCAATAATGTATTTCGATCCTTTAACAAAACAAGTGTTCAATTCAGTAAAGTGTATTACCTATATAGTAGTGCATTATTTTATAATACCCAGAAAATACGAGACTGAAAATCCTTTACGAGCATTTGAACCGTCGGATTGAAATGAGATAAATATTTCGTTAGTTGAAGATATAAATGACAAATCTTGTAGCTCTGGTTGACCACTTAACTTTCGCATGGCCGTATCAGACACAGAACTTCCGCTTCGTATCAAAATAAAATCGCAACAATCTTCTGTGTCGAAATCATTGAAAACTATTCTCACAAGATCAGCTTCAGGTGACTTTATTTTCCAAAACATTAATTTTGAATTTGGATAATCCTTTGGGTAATTTACAGATGTGAGGATTCCACTCTCTTTCCGATCCAAGTTGTATTGATTTGTTACAGTATCTGTAATTAGCAGTTTAGAATAATATGAACCTGTTGCCTGTTAGAAATTAAATGAAATATTCATACTATTTATATTACCAAAGACAGCATAGAACCCTTCATCATCTTGGGGCCCGCAGTCATCGGATTCAAATTTTAAAAACAAAGATGGTCCACTGGAGTGTAAGTTATTTGGCATAGTGTTGCCCCTTTTGTTGTACTGGACAATCAGTTCACCCTCTTCATTTTCTCCATCATATACATATATGGAGTTAGATATATACAAAATCATGTCAGACGTAATTGGTAAATAAAATGTTTCTAACCAAGAGAGAAGCTTGAGAATGGGAATAGTAACAGTGGAATTTCATATACTCAAAATGTAGAAAAATGGTAGCATTTTTATCAATTGTTATCAGATAGTTTTGTGAAGTTGTACTTGCACATGCTTTCGGAAAGTTAGGAGAAGAGATAAATCCTTTTGCTGAGAAAGAAAGAAAAAAAACAAATATTATTTTTTTAAGAAATTAACATGTTAATGTAAACTACTCTTTTAAAGCAATCTTGTTACTTATAGTCACTTACTTATATGGTGACATTGAGATAAAGAAATATAAATGCAGGAAAGCAGAAGTTTCCATAGCAAAATATACATTTTAGCCAATGTGACAGCGTGTTCTGGTTTTGTTAATGAATATTATCACCAGTTAACTAAAAGCATCAGGTTTAGGATACAAATAAATTCGTTTCTGTCCAATCGCGTGGAAAAGGCACAATGCATATTCAGATTGGACCTTGATATTTGTGTTATTCAAGTGTTGATTGATGCCAAACGTGCTATGGAGAAAAATTAATTTTTATTCCGTATAGTAAATTAAATTTGTAATTCACTTTTTTTAAAAGCTCTTCCAAGCATGCAGCCTCCGGTTAAAACTTCAAATTTTCCATACGGGTCAGATAAGGAAAGTTCCAACAAATTGAATTAATTTTTATAAAGTTTCTAGTTATCACGATTTCGTACTGTAAATGAATGGTTCGGTTCACCTTTTCATTCTATTGTTTTCAATTTGCAGCAAAAGTTTGGGGAGATGGGTTTGTGTCGCTATTTAGGATCCGTAACTTTTTAGCCCGAATCATGAGCTTTATTTTTCAAATCCAACGTCTAGATCGTTTTCTCAGCATTTCCATTTGTAATACTTCCACAATTAAGACTTTGTCATCTTAACATGAAACTCTCAGAGAAACTTTCGAAGTTTCCAATAATTAATAGAAACTACGCTGCTCAAATAATAACGTAGAAATTGAATATATAACCAAAAGGCAAATTTTTATCCATACGTACCAATAATTTACAGTAAATCCCATGGTGATGAGATTTATTCGCTATAATGTGCGTATTAACTTGAAATGTTAATACAATAAAAGTACATTGATACAAGCAGAAAGAATGCTATCATAATACATACATTTGGTTGAACGTTTCAAAATAAAGAATTTAAGGGATCAAATTACTGCGTAAAGTGCAACTGGTTGAATTGATTTTGTCTTTAATTTGAATAATGTCCATCCAACATTGTATCCAGTGAAATATTTCCTCTTCCAGAATGATTTAATGAGATGGGATTTATCATGTACCCTATGAGCTAAAGGTATCAGTACATGTATAATTATAATTAAACCTACAAGTGCAATCGGGAAAAACAGATATAAATATAAACTAACAGATCCATAAAATCTAATTATGACATAAACAAAAACTGCTGACAAAAGAAGCCCGAGTATTAAAAAAGCAGATGTGACAAACTCTTGGAAACTTGCAAAAAGAAGAATGCAAATTCGAAGATGTTGATGTTGTCGCATTAATCTGAACATGACATGAAGATTCCCTGATGAAGTACTTTGCTACATAAAATACCAATAAATTTCACAGTTAAAATTTAAACACTAGAATTTAAATCTTTTACCGTAACAAAATGTCAATTATCAAGTCTGTATGTCTGTCGGTGCCCACGATAACTCATAAACGCATCAAAAATTGATGGCATCCAAACTGAAGTCCTCAATATCATCACAACAAATGATCATGAAGAACTAAGATTCAATTGTTTATTTTATCTGGGATAAGTTAAATATAATTTATCGGGACTTCGAAACAAAGAATAACAGTGGAAAATGCAATATATATATATATATTGAGCTCAGGTGAAATTCCAGAAAAAAGGAATCCAGAAGGGAATATTCTAAAACAATTGATATTAAAGAAACGAGATCAAAAGTAACACTGCAAATAATAGACCCATATCATTAATCTCAACTAGCCTTAAACAGCTCGATCATAGCCAAACAACTTTAAACATGGAGCGTGAAAGAATTCAAAATTACACAAGAACAATTTGGTTTCATAAACGAAAAATTGTCAACATAATACATACGTGGGAGATAAAATTTTTCCATAAACAAAATGGATGTTTTAAAAGCCTTTGTATAGCTTAACGAATTGAAAAAACGCCTGATATAAATGTATGTTTAGTTAAAACATTTTTTTTTTGCTATAAATAATGGCATAAGGCGGAGTTTTTTAAATAAAACACGCAACCTTACGCTGTAAAAAATAGAATAAATGTAAGAACAATCATTACATTACAGATTACAGATCTATAGAATTCAAATTCGTTACTGGTGACTAATCTGAAGTTGTGATGGAAATATATTTGTTTAGAAGTTATATTTAACAGAAATACAATTCCAGAATTTAAAGTGCCTTTTTCTGTTGTCTTTTTTCTTTTAAAGTGGATTTTATGGGCAGAAACCCAAAATGTACAGAACCATTTTATGTACAGAATTTTTGATATAATAAAGGATATGTGCAAACTGTTATTTACAGTTTACACATAAAGCCAATCACAAAAAAACAATTTCTTTCAATTGTATAATTTTATTGGAATTTCAATTAGCAATATTTATGTAGAGTTTACAAATGTCTTGTTGTCATTCTGTTATTACAATATTTGGTTAAAGTTTTCATCTGAATTCGTCCCTCTGTATAGCTGTGCATGTGCATTGCTTATTTTTTATTGTGATCTGATTTAGAATGAACAACTCGTCGGTCTATCAACAAACAGATTTTATTCGAACATCTCTGCTAAGAGAAATGTGTTATGACCTTTATTATAGTCGACTATGAAAATTTGAATTTTAAATTTTTGAATTTGTAATCCACATAGTATGATAGAGTGGCTTTAAAATGCAAATAGAGCCTGATCTCTATGAGGCGCTGAACGAGTATAAGGTTAAATTTTGGAGTATGCCTAAGCTACGTAGCTATACGTCTGTTTAACACTGGCTCATTTGTTTAAACATATTGCAATCAAAATCAGTAAGCCATTAGCGCATATTAAAAGAAACCTAAATTATTAAAACAGTTAAAAACTATTTCCAGGCAACATTCCTTTTACGATTAATGCTCTTTAAACATTTTGGAGTCACAACACAACCTACAAATTGTTTCCAAATATATTTCAAATGGTTACAAATTATATTCTCAATGCAGAAACATAAAACTGTGAATGCCAATAACCCAATTGTGAACATGAAAATAACATCAACATTCCAGCTCATATTCATTCCAGCTCATATTCATTAAAACGGCATTCTTCTTTTCCTCAGTCACCATTATGCTATTCTTGAGAAATGCAAACAAAGTTTTCATTTTAGTCCACCTTAAAGCGATTCCGGATTCTATTGGCACCTTGTTTCTAAGGACTCTTCCATTTACTCCATTCCACTTGAATCTAACTCGGAAATTCACTAATTCAGTGATCCCTTTGACAAACTTTTTACTACTTTCTTTGTAAGTACGAAATAAAAGATTGTAAACTCGTTACTATCTGGGGATTTAGGGGATTCTAGGGATTAGATATTACTTCGGATTTTAGTAGGGCAGCAGTTTTATTGCAACTTTTAATTGCAATAAAAAATACCAGGCTTTCATTGTGTCCCCAGCATTCGTTACGTTACGTTAGGTTTACGTTGGGTACTTTCGTTTTCCTTTCAAGGTGAAGTCATTTTTATTATTCAATTTGTTTTTAATTGCTTTTTTATTGCTGTTAATTTCGTTTGCTTTTCTAAGTACGCGTGGATTGCGATCCAAGGTGATCCAAATATTTGGTACTTGAAATCCAAGAGATCATCCACTGATTTAACCAAGATTGCAGTGCTGGGAGAGATCAATTCTTCGATATTCGTTCTTTTGTATGCATTACTAAGAACTAGAGCGGAAAATAACCAAATGCTTAACAATTGTTTTGTGATTTTGTTTTCTACGGTCATACGTTTGAAACAATAAGGTTCCTTGCTGTACAGTTGATGTTACGAAGTTGAATAGCATTACAGAATAATTTAAGACGCTCAGTTTATTCGCTCCCAGTCCCATCAATGGAATTATGAAAATTAGAAAAATTAATGCTACAAGACAAAGCTAACTCCAATTGTCATATGATGAGATCAAGTATCTTTAACCTGAACTTTTGTATCCAATTATGGCATCACAGGTTAGAAATTTAAGATGATTTTGAAACAATATTTCACTCATTGCATTGTTGACCGGGTTGAAGCTAAGGTAAACTTTACCTTACAGTAGAGGAAATTTTGTTGTGTTTGTGAAATTTACCATAGGGCCAAGGGTGCGTCCAATGATTCTGACAAGTATCAAGGATAAATGTTCACTTCTGTTCATCGATCGAAAATACTTCTGATTTTCTTTATCCTTGACGTTGAAATATGTGTCATTTGTGCTCCTGAATTTCTAGTTGTTTTAAAAACGGTGTAGCGTAAAAACCAGTACCTTTGAATTTTGTTAAAAATTCTTGTAATGTTGTAATGGAGTCTAGTGTATTTTATAATTTTTTTTTCAAACCAAAGCAATACAAACCAGGCTGGTAATAAGTCAGTAGCGCATATTCAAAGACACTTAAACTATATAAAAACAATAAGAAAATATTAGCCCATAACGTTTATTTTACTGTGAGTAATGATTTTTCCATAAACGACGTTTAAGAGTCACAACAAAAAATACAAAGTGTTTCCGAATGTATTTCAAATGGTTGAAAAATACATATTTATTTTCAACGCAGAAACACAATACGGTTAATCCCAATAACCCTATTATGAACATGAAAATGATTGCAACATTCGTACTCATATCCATTCCTCCGACATGTTTCCCTTCCTCAATTATCATTCTATTATTCTTGAGAAATACAAAAAAACTTTTCATTTTATTCCATTGTAATGCAATTCAGGACTCTACTAGCAGCTTAATCCTGTTTGTAAGGACTCTTCCATTTACTCCATTCCACCTGAGTCCAACTCGGAAACTCACTAATTCAGTGACCCCTTTGACAAGTTTTTTACTACTCTCTTTGTAAGTGCGAAATAAGAGATTGTACAATTGTTCCATTATTTGGGATTCTAGGATAGCAGCAGTTTTATTGCAACTTTTAATTGCTTTAAAAAATATTAGACTCTCATTGTGGATCCAATAGTTGTAAGTATGGATTGCGTAAGGTACTTTGGTTTCCCTTTCAAGGCGAAGGAACTGCTTCACCCATTTGTCATTTTCATTCTTCAACTGGTTTCTTAATCGGTATTTGATTTCTTTTAATTCAGTATCGTATAAAGGTAAAGATTTTTCCTCAAACATCTCAACTACCAGGTATGCGTGCATTGAAATGTCCGAAGGTGATCCAAATAATTGGTACTTGAAATCCAAGAGATCATCCACTGATTTAACCAAGATTGCAGTACTGGGTGAGATCAATTCTTCGATATTCTTTCCTTTGTATCCATTACTAAGAACTAGGGCTGCACACAAGCAAATGCTTAATAATATTTTGTGATTTTTATTTTTTGGGTCATATTTTTGAAACAATGAAGTTCCTTGCTCTACAGTTGGTGTCATGAAGTTGAATAGCATTTCAGAATAATTTAAAATGTTCAGTTTACTGGCCCCCAATCCCAGCAATGGGATTAAGGAAATTAGAAACACTGATGTAACAAGACAAAGCCAACACCATCTGTCATAAGATGAGATCAAGAAGCTTAAACCTGAACCTTTGTATCCAACTATAGCATCACATGTTAGAAATTCAAGATGATTTTGAAACAATATTCCACTCCTTCCATTTTTGATGGAATTGAGGTAAAAGTAAACTATAACTGGCAGTAGGGGAAATGTTGTTGTGTTTGTGAAATTTACCATAGGTCCAAAGTTTTGTCCAATGATTCTTGCAAGTATCAAGGGCAAATGTTCTCTTGTGTTCATCGATCGAAAATATTGATTTTCTTTGTCCTTGACGTTGAAAGAAATATCTGAAATATGTACTTCCGAATCTCCTTTCCAAATGGTGTAGCCTGGAAACCAGTACGTTTGAAGTTCGTTCAAAATGCTTGTAATGGATTCTTTCTTATCGAAATACAACTGAGGTAGTAGAACTTTATATTTCTGCAAACAAAACATGCAGACGAAATATAGCTTCAAATCTTGATCAATCGTTGTAATGATAATTACATTGGAAAATGTTTTCCTGTGGTCTAAGGTCCAACTGGATAAAACATTACGCTTCTCTTCAATTTCAAGGTAGTCTTTTTGTACTGGAATAATTTTCGTATACGCCATCTCTTTAAACGGATCAAAATGCTCCAAAATATTTTCCAACTTAATAATAAGTCTTCTAATTGCCATGTAAAATGAAAAAACGTAAAAAAAGTTAAAGAAGTCTTTTGGAATGAAATGCGAAGGGAGATTTTGATACATTTCTACTTGAAGCAAACAGGAATATCGTTGTAAGGGAATGACTTCTTTCACAAAAACGTTCGATGAATGATTCAAATATATCCATGCTGTTTTCTGGGTTTGGTTTGGACCAACTAAATGTGAAAGATCAGCTTGAATTAGAGGGATGCGTGGAAAGCTAAAATCGACGTCGTGTTTCCAATAATAAAGTAAAATTGTACAGCTTTCAAACTCTTGCAAAATAAACGACAAATTAAATGAAATGCAAAATTTGGCTGAAGCAACTAATAATGCCAAAAATAAAAATTTGGAATGAAATTTAAATGTTGCCATCGCAAAACATCAATCGTTGCTTTTGTTTTAACGATTTATGCTGGTTTGAAGGCTAGAGGAAACGAAATAGGATAAATTCCAATGTCAGAAGGATATAAGTTTTGAATCTGCATACTTAATGATGTTATGACGGTCTTCACAACGCTACAAAATATCTGCTTCAATCCTCCAACATGAATGTTTGAATGATTTATGTCGCATTTCCTCTTTTCGGGCCAGCCCTGCATGGAAAACATTTTTTTTACTTATCGATGACGAACTCGAGGACGAAAGTAAACTTGACAAAGCCAACATTTATTAATTAATTATTGACCAAAGGGCCTAAATAAAGATCTTGTCAACACGTACAGTTTAGGGTCATTTATTCATTTATTTTGTGGCAATGGAGTATGCGCTTAAACATTCTCTTTAAAAAATTTTATTAATGCTCGTAATAGGTGCAACCAATCTAAGCCAAAATGACATTATATTTTATACGAGAAATGAACACAAATTAAATATAGAAACACAATAAATGCCACAAGCCAACATTTCTTTGGTTTGGGTCAATTTAAGGACAACAACTCATATCACTCAACAACCCCCTATAATTGTTTTGACTTACTGTGACACTGCAACCATCAGTATCGCGAAATAAAAATGCTGATTTGAGTATCCGTTCAGACACAGCAGGAGGTGGCAGTCAACACAGGCGAATTTCGGATTCTGATGACGAGTTTAATGAGCGCAACTATGATCAATTTCTTAAGAAACAGAAATTGACTTACAGAGGTTAGATTAAAATTTAAAATAAATATAAACCCCTTCAACATTTTTCTTGTTATTATTGTTGCAGATGGTACAGCTATTATGCAGAAACTAGAATTTTTAGTTGCTTCTGTGAAAGAGATTTCGAAATTAATCAATTTGCTTGTCACCAGCGGAAGTCATGCTCATTTGAAGAATTCTAACATTGCTGTTTCTGATTTTAATTTACCTTTGTTCAGCATACTGGATCTAATTCAATTAAAGGAAAGCCTCGTAGATGATAGAGAAAGACACAATTGGTTAGTAAAAATAATTTTACATGACTTTATAATTATGTAATGTTTTTTTTTTATTCATATAGGCTGCACGTTTGTCAGTTGCTGGAGGAACTAGAGTGTCCACTATGACGTACAGAATTATGCATCTACTGATAAAGGATGATCTGCCAATTCACTTAAGCTGTTCTGGAAAGCGAGAAAAACACTCCTTCGCTAATTTTAAGCGAATTTTGGCTACTGCATTTGGTAATGACTTTATCGGTATTATGCTGCTTTTGAATTGTAATTCATTTCTGAACTTAATTTCTGATAAAATTTCTGATGATGTACGTTTGACTCCACTAACTTGTAGTGCGCAGAACAAGGAAATTGATGATAGCATTAAGTATTGGCTAAAGAAATCGCCAGAACGTGTTGCAATAGATAAAGTTAGTTATCGCAAAAAGTATTATTATGCGAACAAAAAATCTTATATATTTTTATTGATTGGTTTAGAAGTCTTCCCAGCGAAAGAAAGTATTGAATGCTTTTGAGACGGATGCTTAATGTATTGTTCATGATTCAATTTAATTAAATGTTTTGCCATACTAAAGTAGTTACAATGAAAATAATATTGGTATTTGAAGTGCAGTAACTATTTTTTATATTCCATTTAAGTACGTCCATGATAAGTACTACTATGTTGTTAAACAGGGTTCAAAGTACGTCCTGGGTTGGTACTCAGCTACGCATTTAGGGGATTCAAAAGGACCGTACATTGTATGTATTCCACTGTAGCTTTTTAAGGGTTAAAACACGTTCTTATTAGGTACTTAAGGACGTATTTAGGTCGTTCAAATGTACTTCATTTCGGCGACATTTACCTGTACTACAACCGAACTTTAGAGGTACCAGGGACGTTTTTCGTTTCGTCCTTTCGAACTTAAAGTACCTTATTAATACGTACTATGTACGAATATGGTTATTTGGGGAGCCTTCACTCGGGCTAAAAAGCCATATCCTGGCTGTTTTGACGATCTATTTCAATTCAACATTTCTGTTTGTTTTCACATTGTTTTATTAGTAGTAGTAGTAGTAGTAGTAAAGAGAGAAGAGAGCACTTAGGGGAATTACTATTGTATTTTATAATCTCATTACCTTATCAGCTTGACGAAGACAGTCTATACGTCTCATTTTCCCCTTTTGATCTGGATTAGATAGGACACACATTGCAGGCTTCTTTCCAGTTATTGACAGAACAAAATCCTTTCGACATTCTTGTGTTATGTCTTTTCTTAACTTTCCAAGAAGACGAGATGCCCACTTTTGTTTCACTTCTACTTTCTCATTCTGTAAAGAAATAAATACAATTATATGAAAATCTCCCCTCCATTTATCAAAAATCAAAAAGCTCGTTTAATTATATTAGTTAAACTTTCCCCGTTATTATTTTACTCTGGAGGAAAAGACTACACTACTACTGCTGCTGCTGAAGGAAAACTCCAAAAAGAGATGACAAAAGAAATAAGAACAAATAAGGTCAATTGACAGCAAACTTATAAATGGCTTTGAATGAATTATTGACTTAATGAATTAATTACTATAACAATTTACTTTACTTCTGAAATGTAAAAATTAATCAATTTAACAAAATTGGAACAAAGAAGATCGTAAATTTTCTCCCTTTTAAAATCCTTATAGTAAAATTATATACATACAATAGAACAATAAGAGAATATTCAATACTTCTTCTTCTGGCACATGCAGTGAAAGTATTCCATTTTACTCTTATATATATAGATATATAGATATAGAGATATATACTCATCAGTTCGACATGATCAAGGATCTGAAGTGGGAGGAGTTGTTTCATCTCAATGCAAATCCCTGATTTATAATCCCCATGTGCCTTGTCTTTTAAAGTCTTTTTAAATTGTATTTTAATTACAAGAATTATATACCATCACAACCAAATATATCAAGAGAATTGGGAGGAGTTTTTCAAGAGTTCTATTATGGCCCATTATCACTCCATTACGACAGATCATGATGATGATGATGGGCATAAGGACACTCATATATACAATCACTAGACGCTAAGGGGTAACGCCTACACCTTCATACAAATACTATATATAAAACCCTTTTGGAATAATATTGAAGAAAAACAAAGTGATGGAATTGAGAAATCAAAAATCTCCATTTAAAACAAGATAAGAAAATATTAAAATATAAGAGGCAGTGTATATGATTAAAGATATGAGAACTGCTTAATGAAGTATATATAGTAAAGTAGGTGCTGGTGCTGCTGGCCCATGAATCTCATCTGAATAGATACAAGAGAGAATAAAGGATTCATGGAGGAAGATGGGCGTCAACGGTTTCAAATGCTGCTGATGACAGGCGATATTTTTTAACCTCATAGAGTTTAACTTCAATAATCTAAAATACAATTTATAATCAAACCAACCATTTTCTTATCCATACATCTACCCATATATATCTACTATATATAATACTGCCTTCAATTACAATGAGAATAATATAGAAAAGCACAAAGTCAAAAAAAGCCCTCAGATTTAAAAGAAAAAAAACTACCCCTTATCCCCCTGTGTAATGTATTAAAAAAAATGAAAATAAATCCCCTTAGAAGATCAGGTCAGGTCAATAAGGGGTCTAGAGTATTTAAATAAAATTGCTTTTAGCCTATCCCTATGTTAATTATGTGAAGAGGATTTCTTTTTCTTTTTTTTTTAGGTTATACTATAGTGAAAGTAGTGTGTAGAGTTGTTATAGTGGTGGCTGGTGGGTGAGATTGAACTAGTATTGGGAGCAGTGTAGTATAGTAAAGAAGAAAGGACAATAAAAATTGTGATGGTTAAAGTACTTTGGATGCAGTAGGAGAATGACGACGGGAGAGCGTAAGTTTTCACAAGAAGCTCACAAGATAGATAAATCTGCCTCTTCAAAATCAGTCGTTTATCTCAATTTTCAGAGGAAATCAGTGCAGAGTTACTCCCATCATTTCACAGTCTTCTACTTCTACTACTATGACCTGTTATTCTTCCAAGGGGTGACTATGATAACATATATACAGAGCAACGAATACAATGTTGTTGAGAAAACTTTTCAAACTACTACTACTACTAGCAGAGAAATCAAGATCCAACAAACCAAAAGACCAAAAGACCAACACTTGTTTCATTATTCAACCATGTTGTTACTGTTGCTTCAGTTGAGATGAGGACCACAGAGAACAACAACAACACAAATTAATATTATACCATTACAAATAAACATATTCATCAAATACAGGAGTATTTTATTATTTCAACATCCCATATCTATAGGAGAGAGAGAGAGAATTACTACAGATATATAGAGTACTTCCTTAATTTAACTTTTAAAATATATATTTTTAACAAAATCAAAATCATGGGAGTAAGATTTAAAGAAGATATTTGTGTGCTCTTGTCTTCTGTTCTGCTGCTGGTGTTCTTTGCCATTCTCTATATAGATTGAGAATTGAGAACGTGAGTAAAATTCCATTTAGTAACATTATGTAAGAAGAAGAAGAAAGAGTTTTGTTATGATGGTAGTAGTAGTAGTAGTAGTATGGTGTATCTTGTGAGGGAGTCAAAGTGTGTCATATATTTTGTTTTATTCAATCAATTAATGGTCATGTGTTGTTTTTAATTTAATTTATTCTAATTAATATAAAGTACCTAATGAGTTTCCTACAAACGTTCTCAATCAAACTGAAACGCCAATAAAAGTGCTGTCGTATTATCAGCAATCGTTTGTATGAACTTTGTATTAATATCCCTTGTCATATATCCAAAGGATCCTGAAGCCATTCCAATCTTCCTCAATGACTTGTGAACCCTCGTTCCCAACTTGCTCTTTAGCTGTATCTTACTCTTTTGTAAATAAGATGAAGCACTTTCATAGACATTTGCAGATTCAGGTAACAGAGTCCCAAGGAGAAGTACTATTAAAATAGATATTGCAGGCATCATGGGATACAAGAAATTGGGCAAATGTCCATACATTCTAATAGTTGCAAAATTAGTAACAACCATAGTAACCATTCCAAAAGCAAGGCATGGAGGAACAATATAAAAATGGGAGCACATATATGGAGGGATGGTGACACAGGAAAAGTGAAAGGTGCTTTTAACTTCAACAGGGAAGTTGAGGCAGCAGTGATAGCCTGAGGCATATTACACGGTCCTCCGCCCGTACGTACGTACATTACATTCCGTGTGTTTTAATATAGTAGATAAAATATTAGTGCTTCAGCTTGTAGATTATTTTACCGTAGAATCTGATATTGTTATAATTTAAATTGGATTAACAGGAAACTAATTATATTTAAGCATCATTTAAAAGAAGAAAGGTAATAAACGTAGACGGAAGCAATTTTGTAAAGCCGGCAAATTGTATTGAAAAAAGATTATTAAAGTAATCCAGAAAGATAAATGTTCCTGGTTTATAGATGACAAGGCAGAATATGGACACAGATCATTCTCATTTCATTTATTGCACTCCCTCTGAGTGGAATGAACGGAGATATAAAATCAACTTAACTCAAGGTTGTGTTGACTTTGAAGCATATATATAAATTACAGTGTTTTCATAAGTGATTACTCTTATCAAACAAATGAGTTGAACAAATGTTACAATTTATGCAAGAGCGTTGTTTTTAGCTTATGGTTGTTTGTATGTTTTTATTTGATAGTGTACATTACTCGTTTGACGAGATTCAAAGGATAATATATTATTGTAAAAAAAAAGTTTATGCAAAATTTAATTTTTGAAATTGAGATTCCGCTTCTGATCTTAAGCTTTGACTTCATAGAAGACATGCAGAAATAAAGTAGATTACTTACTTAATAATAAAGGTAAAAAAGAATTAGGCAGCAATATATAATCAATCATTCCAGACCGATAAAACATTTTTTTGCAGTTTTGATAAGGAGTTGTCATTGATATAATTGAAGAATACAACTGTGGAACCTGGTTTAGTGTTTGTTTCCACCTAAAATATTGTCTACATTCGCATTTAATTTGTATTAGTTTTTCCTATTCTATACAAAACTTTAATTATTTCAACATGACAACCAAATCCAGAAATAATATTTCTGTGGAGAAGGATCTTAGCGACGAACAACTTCGGATAGCTGCAGCTGTGATTCTGGAATGCACAATATGTCTGCAACCTTCCGTCTCTCCCATTTACGAGTGTTTGGACAATGGTCATTTCACCTGCGCCCTGTGTTATGAGGAATTGATTCTATCAAATAACGTAATATGCCCACTCTGCAAGAATTCTCTAAGAAAATCAACATGTGCCGAGCGCATAAGTCGTAGATATGGAATTACAGTAATGTGCCCAAACGAGATGTCTGGATGCAAGTTGGCCAAAACTGCTGATAAGATAATAGACCACTTAAAAGAATGTGAATATCGGTAACATGCCCGTGGTTTTATGTGCCTAAAAGAAGATTTAATGTAGAAAATTATACACATGTTTTTATTTTGCAGTGCCATTGGTTGTGTCTGCCACTACGCAGCATACCAATCTGGGAACTTTGAAAATGTATGTAAACCAGTACAGATGAATGAATACACAAAGCATTGGGCACAGAATTCCAAGCAACGTCTGAAACAACGGATTCTCAAAGTCACTACAAGCAGATTCCATGTGTCGTTTGTAGCTTCACAGATTTTAAAAGAATTGCATGATTCGGTCTCTAAATCCTGGGATGAAGTGGCAGTTGTAGCATTTCCTCCTAGATTGGTGGAATATGAGGGTCATGGATTTCTTATCTGTAGTCATCAACTAATGAACATGTGGAATTGGTGGGTACTTATCATTGGTGGACAGGATGAAGCAGATAAGTTTAAGTATGAAACGAAAATGATACTAGGAAATCAAAGGAGCAATGATATAGTAAGATGCCAATATGAAATGTAATTAAAACTTTCTATTAAGTAGCTTCGGTAACTTAATGCGAATGTCCTATCCGTCTGGGTACGTATATCTTTAGGTTCGTTTTAAGGTCACAGGGTAAGGCTATAATTAGCCAACCTTATCAAACGGGGTTCCATTTAAATTGCCTAGATTATGACTATCGGCTTTGAATATGTCACAAATAATCAAACTATCAGGACGTGCAATGACCTTGTCAAGGTTTAATTTCAGCCTTGACGCCATTCTATTGATTTCAAAATGTATATATATAAACTAGACTTCTGTGAGCTTCCGGTTACGTACTAAACGTTTTTAAAATCACCTTTTAAATTTTCATAGTACGCAAAAGCTACTTTTCTATATCCGTTTTACAATAGTTTATTAAAAAATTTTGCAGGATGAAACAGTTTGGAATTTGCCTGTACTTCCATTTCACAAATACGAAAGATTTGATGAACTATGTGGAAAATATGCACACTGTTCTACTGCACGAATAGCTGAATTCCACATCAGTGTGACTGAAGATTCTTGCAATGAAAAGAAGCAATATGATGCTCACTTTACTGTTCAAATTCAGTTACGCAAAGTATAAGTTCATATAAAAGCAATAGATAATTTCTTAATTACTGTTGAAATAGTTGCTGTCTATTTATATACAGTTCTCAATGATTATAACGTATGTATTATTAAGTATTAGGACAATACTATATGGGGATGTCTTGGTGTCCGTCTGTCCATGTCTTGGAGTTCGTCTTCTGCCCGCATGCACAATAACTCACGAACGGATGTATATTTTCAAATTCTTTTTTCACAACTCATGATAAGAGACACCAAGGAAGGAGGATCCCATTAGCTTTTGGATGTTTCACATCACCCCCATAGGGAGGTATGTCACCCCCATATGTTATGTTACAACCCCCATTAAATTTGGGGGCGTTGGAGAGCCCTATTAACGAGCTTTCAAAAGTGAATCAAATTTTTATAAATTCAAGATTTTTTGAATCAAAACGACTATATGACCATAGGGGTGTGACCACCCCTGGGATTAGTTGGAGGAATTAAAATTATGATATAAAGGGTAACATGAGATTTACGTTCCTTTCACATTACAACGAAAATTGACTTGCAGATAGTTCCAGCAAGAAAATATATTTCTTTAATAAAATGTAAAGTGAGTAGAAAATGAACCTATGCATACGGATTCTGTAACATAAGGTAGAGATTAAAAGATGCATATGGAGAAAGACAAGACATTTATTTCAAAGCGAGGAAAATAACAATGGTATTAAACGCATTAACTTCATTCACGTTTCATAAGCTAATAAGATCTGACTTAATCTCTATTAGATGTATTACCCATTTGAATTTAACAATAACAGTACACAATATTATTTTAACAATACCTAAAAATTTAGACGTAAATAACAAGAATTTAAAACATTTTATCCTACAAGTATTACATTGTTGTACAAATTATAAATTTCCTTGAAGACATCTGTTAACACAATGTAGCTCCATACAATGAACAAATTATACTGATTGTCTACACCCCCACCTTATTTCAAAATTCATATCATAATGAATAAATTCATAAACTTTTATATTTGCAAATTCAATGAATATACAACTGGCGATACAAAACGTGTTAAATGCTGAATTTCGATTTGATTTTCCTCATAAATGTGTATAAAATCGTGCTTAACTCCTAAACTGTAAATCATTATTAATTGATTTTTACAATGACTATCCTGGTTTTAACATTTTGCATGTTGTCAATCTTTGCAACATGTACATGGGCCTAATATCCCTATGGTTATCCACATAGTGATGAATACAAGGAGTTGTCTTTTGCATTAAATTACGGGGATGCATGCGACTACGAAGGAGAGGAACTACGACATTTATTTGGGGAAAGTGCTTACAGCTACAATATTTCCAATTATGAAAGAATTTCTCAAATTATAGTTGAAAAACACAAGTGAAACTTTGCAACAATAAGAAAATGCTTGTCTGTGATAAGGAAACAGCAAGATGCATTTGCGGAGATGTCGGAAGAAGCGCGGGAAATTTCACAACTCCCTACACTCCAGGGACCGTATTCAAAGCAAAGAGTTAAAAACTCGGTTACTATTACCCTAGGGGTAACCCGCTTTTTAGCCCCTCATTCAGAGCTTTTAACTCTACCCCAACATTTTAGGGTAGAGTTAAATTTCGAGTTACCCCATAATTTACCCAAATAATCCGCCAACTAGTAAAATTTCAAATTTTTAATAAAATAAACAATTAAAAAAACTAAAAATAATATTAATGATAAATGAAATATTTATTTCATTCTTAATTATTATTAAGTTATTCTTTGGAAAATGATAGTATGGGAAGACAAATGAAATAAACAAATTTTTGGGGAAATTAATACAAATGAAATGAACCTATTATTTGAAAAATTAATAAAGCTTTAATGAACTAGAAATAATTAGACAGGAAGAATAATATAACTATTAATATCGTATGACGATTTACTTGAAAAGACCTTAGTAATATTTTCATCAAAAGTCCTTGGTACTTTCGACGGGGGCACTATTTTCTTCATAAGCCCTTGGTACTTTCGACGGGGGCATTATTTTCTTCAAAAGACCTTGGTACTTTCGACCGTGGTACTTTTAAACGTAAATGATTGAACAAAATGAAAATATTAATTTAGTAGTAACTTATTCGTCAATTGATCGAAAGCGAGACTTACAATTTCCGATCGCTCTTTCTTTTGCACTTCCCGTTTTAGTAGAATTTTTTACATTTATTATTATTTTAATTGCTTATAATATCTTATTTCGTTATGTAATGTCGTGGATTATGGTCAAGTCTCTCTCCCATTGTATAGCCTAAGGTGAAATAAAAGCAATGATCATTCAATTTGGAGTGTCATGGCTGCTATTTTAGTGTGTCAAGGCCAATTCAAAAAATGTCAAAATACTAATAAAGCATCCGTCCCAAACTCGCCGTTGTTTATTATTCTTCGAACAGCGCATTGATTGAAAATGAAAGAACCATTAGAATAACAGGCTACTTAGCGTTAGCAATAACGTCAAAGAATTGTAATTTGGTCCACTTGTTTGCGACAGACGTAAATTTCTTCGTTAGCTTTATGGTACTATCAATAATTCCTAGCACGTTAGGGAAGCTTGCGCAATTAAAAATGAATTGTTTCGAGGCCACAATTATTTAATCGAGCTGAGAAATTTTATTGTCGAAGAGATAAAAATAAATATAATTTTAGTTTCGAGTGAGACTGAGTTCTTAGTTTGTCCACTTAATGGTTCGAACAAATTTATGATATCTTGCGCCCCCACTAAGGAAATTCTTTGTTTAGTATTTCCAAATCTGATAAAGGTTCTAACAATTTTTGTTATCTTGTAACCTTTCTTCTTCTTTCATCTACAATAAAGGCACTACCATAAGGCCGTGGCACTGAAGACCTTGACACTTACATTTACTCTTATAAACAACTAAATTAGCCAAGAATTAATTAGCTTAAATTAGTGATAATATTAACTAATTTGAAAAAATATAGAAAGAAAAACAAAGTGTTTATCGTGATTTTATTGAAAATCGCGCTTTTACCCTTGCCCCTGAGCAGGGGTAGATTTTGAGTTACTTTTCAGAGTTACTTTTCCCTTATTTTCTACTCTGAATAAGCATATTCAGAAATGGAGGTTTATTTTGGGGTTAAGTAAGATTTGGGGTAACTTTTTGGGTTACTCTGAATTTCTGAATAGGGTTACGAGTTACCCCGGTGAAAATTGGGGTTACCCTTTGCTTTGAATACGGTCCCAGGGTACTATGTTGCGGAATCTGTTTCTGGAACAAATGTAAGAAGTAAAAGCGTTATTATCATTGATAAAAGAAAAATTATAATATTTGTTAATAATAATGATAGATGGAGTGCCGCCGCAAAGTTGGAACAAGTTGCATGCATGAAGATTTTCCCTTTGTGTTAGGTACACCACAATCTAATTGTCAAACAGGAACTCTCTGCATGGAATTGAATAATGAAAAAATGTGCTCCTATACAACCTTGATGAATTACTGGAGACGAACTAGAGCTAAAGATCTTGAGACACCTGCATACGAAGGTATGATTTGTAGATGTCGTTAAAAATTTAAAATTATTTGGAATTTGCAATTATTGTGAATAAAATTATATTTTAATGCATATGAAATGTTCAAGGTCGAATTAATTAGACTAGCCTTATTTATTGATAGCTAAATAACATTTGAAGACAATGTGGGAACAGGGCCTTCATGGGATATTAAATTTCATTTCAATATTGAATTCATTTTCAAATATCTATAAAACACAACATCGTATACTTTTATACGAACGCCTTCTTTAAACTATTGAACATTTGAACGGAGGTAAATGGTTTTAATTTTTAATTCCAATATTGATTTTATATACCATCATTTCTAGCCATTTGTTTCATTCCGTAATGATGGATTAAAAGAAGTTTTTAACAATGAGGCTGATTACAACTTGTGTGGGAATATTATTGTCGCTTGTAAATTAATATTGTTGGTAGAATGTAAAAATTTGGTAAATATGAATCATTCTTTCTCCTTTTATCCACTGTCTAAAAAAGATTTCTCATTAAATGTATTATATGAATCAATGGTTAGGTCGATTTTGAAGTTTGACACCACTTTTAGAAACGACATGTTTGATAAACTCATAAACATTAAAGATTGTGGGCTAATTACAATTAAAGCAACTACAGCTAACTCAGTTCAATTGAAAAATATCATTTTCTAAACGTGGATTCTTTTTCTTTGAACGTTTATTAGATTTTATACGTATTCTATATCATAAAAAACATTCCACTTCCTGTTATTTCTAATACTCACGAAAACTTTTATCTATGTAAGTCTGCTTTTACAGAACATCCTGTTTGAAGAAGGGCAAATTTAAGTAATTGAACTCTACTCTTTCCTGCCTAGGGTACGCCCTAACCAAATCATCAAATATGCATATGACTAATATGTTCATGTACAGTTTTTGAACTAAAACCCCACGTCAAGGTTTAGATTATTCCACTATTCAATTCAAGACATTTACATTGTTTTCATCGTATTTAGAAACAATATAAAAATGTTACTTCAACTCAAAGATTTGACAATTGAATATAAATTTAAACGTATTAAACTTACTCTAACTATAATTTATTGCTAATTTACCATTTAGTTGAGTTTAGCCAGAATGCGAATCAATTTGTCTTTTTGTTTAATTTATTACGTTATATTGCATGTGAACCCTTATTTTCTTATGACAGATGCATATTTTGCTGAGGAATGTACCTTGTACGTGAGGACAACGCTGAATTTTAAAGAAGAAAGCGACAATTTCATCTGTGAAACACAATCGGTTAGTTCCAAGATTAGCATTGATTGGTTGATAATTACAGAATGGAATGTCCCAAATGACGAGACAAGTTCTTTCAGTCCTGGGGTTTCTCGAAAACAAAACAAACTATCAAATCTATGTTCATTTGTATTCATGTTCCAATCCAATGACATTGAGAATGACTATAAATTTACATTTGAGCTTCATCTGTACACAAAGTATAATGTTTTTGTTCATATTTATCTGGACAGAAATAATCTAAAAGAGATATTGCTTGTATGGAATTCCCCTGCTACATTTGTAATGTTTAAATTGGGTTTTGGTAATGACAATAGTGTTTTTAGACTTTGGGACAGAGGAGCCAATTCCGAAATGGAAATAGCAGACTGGAACTGGATCAATAGGTTGCCATATAGTGCTATTTTTACATCTTTAATAGCCACTCAGTTACATTTAAAACAGTTACAAATAATGTACTATGATTATGATGAACATTGTATTTCTACTGCAGATGGAACTGAGCTTTATTTAAAAACAAATCTTGCTCATAGTGACAGGGCATGTGATACTTTAAATAATGTAATAAGCATAATTAAAAATCACTTTAATACTACGATAACGCTTGACTTTAATCCAAATGTGATTCAAATGGTTTTTTATAGTATAATACACACTTATGATAATGTAGCAGGGGTCTAGGGTGATAAGTCGAAAGGACGCTTGGTCCCCGGACACTTGGTCGTATCCTGTAGGTCGAATTGGAGACTAAGTCGCACAGACGGAATGTCGAAATTTTGAATGTCTCATGGACGATATGTCGAGCTGATTAAATGTCGCATAGACTTAATGTCGCAAGTCTTGTCGAAAGTTAAATTAGTGGATCTTGATGATCCAGCGATGGGAGTTGCAAGGGGCTGAGTTAAATCATTGGAGTGATCCGTAGCTTGATCAGAATTATCGACACTAGGATTGAATGCAGTCAAAGAATTTAAACTATATAAATAACTAGAAGCGAAATGGCCATGGTTTTTGAATTAAAATCTGTGATTAAGGGGGAGTTAGGACCATACGTTATGGAAATTTAAAAAATCACTTAACAACGTTTTCCCATATGAATTACATGTAAAATCCACCACCGATTTTGACACCGTCGGTCAACCAACCTGCAAAAACTACTTAATATTTTTCAAATCTGTTTTTTTTTCATAAAATTCGTCATTAAATTATGTAGTTTTCTTATAAATTATTAACTAAGAAAAGTTAGTCAACAAATTATATTTTTATAAATTTGAAGCCTGAAATTGTTTCATATGAATTCCCTATGTGTGTGTTTGTGTGTGAAACTCGTGGGAGGGGTTTGAGAAGTGAAAGCCAAGCTTTTTGACAAACCGTAGATTGCAAAGACATATATGAGTTATGGACTACGATTTTTCAAACTCTATTTTGACCTTCATTGATCTCTGATCTCATGACCCCCCATGACCATGATGACCGTTTAATCTACAGAGCCCATCTTCGAACTCATCCGTACTCTGTGTACATAGAAGTTATGTTATGTACGTTTCATGACTACAAGTCAAACCGTTCGAGAGTTATCATGTTCGCAGACGGACAGACAGACACCTCGGGCATTACCAATATGTGTTTCACCCATAATAAATTGTGTTAATTTTTGGATTACTTTAGTCATGGGACGATGTGTATTTGCTACGAGTCGTCAATGCGACCTAGCGTCCTTAATTCGACATACGACATTGCTAGAATACGACATAAGGTCCATGAGACATTCAAAATTTCGACATTCCGTCTGTGCGACTTACAAGGTAAACTTCCGAAGTGAGACTCGAAAATCGAAAAATGAGCTATTCCACGTTGTAGCCCATCGATAAGTGGCAGCCCAAAGTGAATTTAGTTAGGTGCAAAAATTACCCCCCGCCCCAATAATTGAGGGCCAAAATTCCTTATTTATTGCTTAAATAGGGAGATTTTGGGCTTTTTTTAATGAGAAAAATCTAACTTTTCCACTAAAAATTTCAAAAAATCACCACACCTTCATTTTCCATCCGATTTTGATGAAGTTTTGCATGGATGGACTACAGACAATTACTTCATCGAGAAAAATTTTAAACTGGCGAATTTCAACAATTTTGTCAAACTCGCTTCAACGACGCGTAGCGTCGCGAGACAAGAGGAGCTATAACCGAACTTCACAAAATGGACGAAATTCGCCAGTTTAGAATTTTTCTCGATGAAGTAATTGTCTGTAGTTCATCCATGCAAAACTTCATCAAAATCGGATGGAAAATGAAGGTGTGGTGATTTTTTGAAATTTTTAGTGGAAAAGTTAGATTTTTCTCATTAAAAAAAGCCCAAAATCTCCCTATTTAAGCAATAAATAAGGAATTTTGGCCCTCGATTATTGGGGCGGGGGGTGATTTTTGCACCTAACTAAATTCACTTTGGGCTGCCACTTATAGATGGGCTACAACGTGGAATAGCTCATTTTTCGATTTTCGAGTCTCACTTGAAATGTTCTCCTTGTTAGTCTCCAATTCGACCTACAGGATACGACCAAGTGTCCGGGGACCAAGCGTCCTTTCGACTTATCACTCGGATCCCGTAGCGGGAATTCAAGATTTTTATTCCATCGGAACTGATGCAGCATTCAGGGTTTATTACTGTCTTGATTATAAACAGAAATTTCAAGGAAATGTTTCAGCATGGCTGATTTGTTTTGAAAGTGGAGTTTGGATTGGAATAATATTACTTTTTGTAATCCTATCATTTTTTAATATATCTATATTTGATGATATACAAAATTATATTAAAAATTTTGGAACAAATTTGCTTATTGTAGTGGGCCTTCTGCTGAAACAAGGGGTATCCGAATTTCCACATATTTTAGCCATTTATCTGTTTGTAGTACAATTAATACCATGGCTATATGAATCTTTGTTTACATCAGATCTATTAGTAAAGTTTCCACAAGATAGTTTCCAGAATTTAGGACAAGTTATCAATAATTCATATAGGATAATGATCCCAGAATATTTATATAACAACCTCTTTACTTTAAATGTCACATTTTCACTATCGTCAGAGTTTGCACGTTATGGGATAAACATTTCGGAATCCATTTCGGAACATCTAACAATTGGGGATCAATACCTTGGCAAGGAATATTTATCAGGAGATTCAAGTTTAGGAAATGTTGTAATCTGTAGAATTGTAAGCAAATATGATATGGCATTGTTCCTTATGTTGGCACATCATAATTTTGAAAAAATTTGTAATTATTTTACGTTGTCTAACCATAGAGACATTTATTACAATTCTTTTAAGACGCTTAATAGAGAAAATCTACTAAATTTGAATCTACAACTTGTTGAAAACGGTTTCCATGGTTATTGGAGTGAATTTGCTTTTTTGGCAAAAAAACGCTTAATAGAAATGTTGATTCGAATACGGAGCATGCCAAAGGAAAATGGAAACTATGATTGTAACTGCAAAAATAGTGTATCCAACTCCTTGAATACTGATCTTAATGACCTATTTGATCTTAACAATCAAAAATCAATTTTTATGGTTTTTGGAATTATGTTAGCAATCACAGTTTTATCATTTTGCATTGAAAACTATGTTAAGATAAAGGAATTTGCTATGACGGGTTTCCTATACTTGTATTTTTTTTTGAAAAACCTTGTCGGACATTTGACCCCTATTAGTTTAGTATTTACGCGTGTAAGCGGCAAAGCTGTTATCTAAGGGTTCACTCTATTGTGGTTTGTAAATAAAAAATAAATTAATAAATGGTTCCAAAAAAGCGCATAGTTACCAATCAACTTTGCCTTATCACAAACAACAGAGAAACATCCCGTTTAGAGCCTGCTATGTTATGTACCCCCGTGTATAGTTTAGAGCAGAGACCCAGCCAGTTTAGAGCACAGAGCCAGTAAGTTCAGAGTCCACTATATTCAATGTCCATGCACCCCTGTTTAAAGCCCGCCATTTTTAATGTTCATGCCCCACACTATGGAGCCCACGATTTTAGATGTTCCGGAATTCTCGTACTGAAATAGTTTTTTCCTACAACTTTATGTGAATTTAAAACACTTTGCATTGTATTTAAATTGTTAAAATCTAATTTGGTTCAATGTTTTTATAATTATATGCTAGAAGCCAGTGAAGCTCACAGCTACAATACTTGTAGTAGCAAAATTGATTTTACGCATTCTGTCCGGCCTCTAACTGATTATTTAAAGAAAACTTGTTTAAAGATCAGTCTCTCTTTGGAATAATTTACTTAAATAATAAAATAGAAAGATTCTTATTTTGTATCCAAACGAAAGCTCAAGAAGTATTCCTTTTCTAATTAATTGTTTTGCTATTAGCTTAATTTAAAATAGCCTAACCTCATTTTAAAAATATTATAATCTAATAAATTATAACTGGTTAATAATATTCGTTTATTATTACAATTTTTTTGTAAATATTTCGAAATACATGTAACACAAGATGGTCAAGTATTACCTACGTTAGTAGGGATTGACTATTAATTTAATTTCACATCTATTTTAATTTTGAATAATAGAGACGATTATTATTATTTTCAGGTACTGCTTGTAATGTAATATATTTAGAATAAATTAAAGTGTAAGACCTTATCCTACCACATTAGGCTGAAGTGCCCAGGCACAGAAACCAGTTTTTTCCAGACTTTCTGGGAAGTTAGAGATAATGGAACAATGTATGAACCTGGTAAACATAAGTCGTCAACCCACATGTATGCTTTTCTTATACTCCTTTTTAGCACACATTTTCACATGAGAATAATCGATCTACTCTCAATTGGCATCAATCAACAACAGTCCGTCGTTATATGAGACAATTATTTTGCAACTTTCTTAGCAAAATTTACAAAAAATCACACCTTCATATTTTCATTTGATTTGGATGAAATTTTGGATAGATATTGCTTCATCGTCCAAAATCCTAAGCTGATAAATATCGACCATTTTGCTACGCATATCTTACAGATTCCT
The DNA here is from genome assembly GCA_034695165.1 of Desoria trispinata. Taxonomy (NCBI): domain Eukaryota; kingdom Metazoa; phylum Arthropoda; class Collembola; order Entomobryomorpha; family Isotomidae; genus Desoria; species Desoria trispinata. Next base: position 26,554 of record JAQFZB010000114.1, read on the forward strand.
TTTCAGTTATAAAATAATTTTCATATGTATGTGTAAATCGATATATCATTAGGAATTAGAAATTCCCTTTGTGCAAAATTTAATACATTAAATTCAATCAGATTTGAACAATGATTTAGATTAAATGTCTGATCCTTATCGTCCGATCGAAATCTGAAAATGGTAAGAATTATTAGACTATTCAATTTGTGTAATAATTTAGTTAACAAACCGTTTTCCACAATCAAGTGTTAATATTCTTATATTGGAACCCCACAAATCTAAAAACTTGACAACGATTGGATTATCCATATTGAATTTGTGGAACGTGAAATTTGTAAAATGTAACGATGTTGAACTCATCATGATCTCCATGAAACATGTAAATTACAGTTATTACTGTTGTGTTGTATAGCTTTATAGTTGAGGAAAAGGTTAAAGACCTTTTACGCTAATTGCAGCATTCGCCTTTTTTCTGGGCACATCCGCTGATCCGATTGAAAAATTATTCGAAAAGAGTTTAAAATTAATTCGCGAGATTTTTGATTCCATTTCTGGCACACTTGGCGACAACGAAATAATCGTGAATTGTTAGGTACTCAAATAAATTCAAAAGGACCTGAAATTTGTTTTAATAAATTATTTAGAAAAATAATTCATGGATAACTAACATGTGTATTTACAAGATCGATAAGTAAGGGTTGCTCCCTGTTGTACTTAATTTTATTATTCATGATTGTTGCAGGTATATTTTAAAACTTAATCAAAAATAAATAGCAGTTTAGTTTAAAGTTAATGTAACAACAGGATTCACTGTCATAAATAGGTTGATTATATTTCACTCAAATCCTTTCAGCTGACAACTTTTTACTGCTCTATGCTGAGAACTCTGAGAAAAAAGGGGAATCTTCATCTCTATTCAGATCTGTATTTCGGCTGCATTATATGCACAAGCACGAAATAGATGCACCAATTACATTTCGGACCCAATTGATAAGTGCAGGAAATGAAATATCCCCCAATTTATTTTATATATTTTTAGAAATAATTTTGATATTGGGAATCCATACACGTTCAATTCTGAGTCATTTGGTGTGCAAAGATTCATTGTAACAAAAATTTTATGACATTTGTTTTAGGTGTGACGAGTTTTATAGAATGTAAGTAAGTTTATACAGTTAAGGTTACATGCTTTTGCATACTGTATATGCTATGATAATGTTGTTGATGTTAAACATATTTGTAAGTTGAAGTGAGATTCGCATGTATTGTTATGTTGTTTTCAAAACTTTTTACATAAACGACTTCATCGTGCTTTTTCAATCAATATTATTCAAAATATCCCCTTGATGTGAGCGTTAACGAACAGAAACGAAATATTTAAATGAAAGGTTACATCCTGTCAATATTTGTATCAAAAAACTTACTGTGCAACTTCAATGGAGCCCGAACCTTAAAGTGTTGCATGCTTTTATTTCCATGTAATTATTATTTAGGGTTATTTTTTGACCTAACCTTTTTTTTTAATCAGAAATACTTTCATTGCTATGCAGGGAGTATTTCGGGTTATTTTTAAGCTAACCTTTCTATAATTAGATGATTACTAAGAAAACCCTTATCTCACTATGCTAAGTTTTACGTCCGCTTTATTACCATTTGGCAAAATTGCATTAAAATTAGTCCACTTTCTTTTGGTGGTTACCAGGGGAGCCCGTATATCTAGCTGTCCTATGATGCTCCTTTTATAATGTAATATTTGTATTTCCATATTGATTACGTGTATGCAATTTCATAACGATCGATCAACGCTTTGTGGAGTTATCGCGGTGGTAAGATTTCCCATATAAACGCTGTGCGGAACCCTATTGGATCCCACCATTCAAAAACCAATTATAACAATTTTACTCATCTTTATACTTAATCTTTGTTTGAGCATGATAAACAAATGCGAAAAATTTCATAACGATTGGTCAACTCGTTCGTAAGTTATCGCAATGACAAGATTTTCCCTATAATCGAGATCTGCAATCACGTTGGGTCCTGCCATTCGAGAACCACCTGACCGATTTTGCTCATCTTCGAACTTAATATCCGCATTCATATGATAAACACGCGTGCAAAATTTCATAACGATTGGTCAACCCGTTCGAGAGTTATTGTGCCCCCAGACAGACAGACAGACACAAACACGGTTCCATAGGTTGGGGCTAAAAATAGTCTGGTGTAATAAAGTATCCATATATTGTGTAAAATAGGATACCTAAATATGTTTGAATGCATAATTTAAAGATATCGATCGATGGGAGCTTGACAGAGGAATGGTAATTTATTTATTTTGCAGTATTCATCTTATTGTATAATAATCTCCAGTGACTTCTAATATTTCGATTGTAAAAATGAAGAGAATCACGTTCTGGATCTGTCTCATACTTCAGAAACTTTTGCCTCTTCTTGTACAACTTTAGTATTCGATTTTCAATTCGGAGACGTTAAACTACCGAATTTCCCTGTGGTCTACATGCAAAATATTGTAAATTCTATCTGTAAGTTTGATGCCAACGCTCGTTCAACCCACAACATCGTTGGTTTTCCTAAATACTACAATTCCAGACTCCTTTGCGTTGTTCAAGTAACTGTTATACAAAATCAATCCCTTTCATATATTGAAAACGGTAGACATTGTAGATTTAATACCATTCTTGCAAAATACTTTGACTTATTAAAAACCGTAGTGCAAAGCTTCATTGGTCTTTCTGATTACGATAAACTTGTGGGACAAACATTTGTTTATTATCCATTTTCCACTGATATTACATATTCACTTTTTACACCAGAGAAAAGGATACCTTTCGTGCTAAGATGGTGGTCAATATGGACACAATACTTAAGCTTTGAATTTGCGGGGATTCATTGAATCTTTGTACAGATTGTTTATAATTCCACGACTGCTAAATTGAAACATATGTATTTATGTAAATATTGTCTAAAAGATACTCTGCTTTTTGTTTCAGAAGAGTATTTTTGCGGGCGTTGTCAAACCCACCAACAAATTTTTTGCACTTTTTCTTAGGTGAGGCAGGGGGGCAATATTTCGATGAAATGTTGCTAATGCCAAAAAAACCTAAGTATGCAGTTACTGGGGTCCTGAAAAAATTGGAAATGGGTTTTCTCAGCGAATTCTTAACCGAATTTGCTCATGTTGGTCTTAAAAGTTGGCTTTTGCAAATTACTATCTGATTTGATGGCTACACTTTCTCCGGTATGACTGTGGGCTTAATAAATTCAAAAAAACCAAAAAACCCTCAAAAAAAGTCAACGTTTTGATTTTTCTTGAGTTCATCGTCTTTAAATTCAAAAATCTAAAGCGACAGTTTTTTGGAGCATGCAATTAGGTAAATTTTAAGACATCAAACTTGAATATTGCATAATCCATTTTTTCAGAATAGAGGTTTTTATAAGGAAAAAATGGATAATCGTTGCTATAAAGGGATTTATCGTACTATAAGACCCACGAATTTTATTATTAATTTTGTTACCAAAGTATTTTTAAAATTTTTAAGATTACTTATAAAAACAATTAAATAAAAAATGGGAACCGAAAACGGTATTGCTTAGTTGAGGCACGATTAAAACGATAAAATAATTTAATTTTAATTCGTGGACAAAATAACAGGAGTGAAAATTGCATCACCGATCGTTGTGGGTTTTAATCGGTAAAATGCAGTGGCACAATGA
>JAQFZB010000115.1:0-30240 GCA_034695165.1 Desoria trispinata
ATGGTTTATGTGCGACCAAAACAACGTCCTGTTTATTTATAATTAATTCGTTCTTTTTTAAGAAGGTTTCAAAATCGCCAGTGACACCATTAATCTCTATCAAATTTATGCTACCACATTTCATTATCCCTTTCAAAATGTTTGGAGTTGCATTTAAAGGATAGTGAATTAATATTGACTCAGAATCTAGAAAATCATTGATATTTTCTTCAATTTTAGACGTATCACAACTAAAAAGGACCAGCAATTTTAGTTTTAGATGAAGCCGTGACGGGGTGCAATTAATAACTGCATTACCAATGTCTATTGTTTGAAGCGAGGGAGGAAGGTGAAGAAGATTAATAGTACTTCGCTCAATATTAAATGTAATTTTAAGATACTGCAAAGCCGCAAAATTTTTTAAATTCAAAGGTCTTTTAACGTGAACCGTTAAATCCATGTGCCTTAAATTTTTTTCTAAAAATTTGACAACATGGGATATTTCAAAAGGCTGATTACTGGAAAAAATAGAAAGTTGTTGCAATTTGAAGTTGTCAACGGAAGACATGGCTTGCAATATTTTAATTGCATCAAATCCCTCAGGAATAAAAGCAGTTTGATTGGTTTTAGAGGCAAACAGATAAAAGTGGGAAAATAAAATTTCCACATGATCCATTACTTTCATCACACTTTGAAATTCAGCTTTTTGACCTTTTTTTAAAGCAAAAAAGAGGAATGAATCTGGACTAATTCCATTCCAATTCGGTGGAATTGTGCCGGTAAAAACATATGTTTATAAATCAGGTAAGTAAATCGATTCAGAAAATGGAGCAGTTAGGGTCACATTAACCAATAAAATTTCCGAGATACCTTGAATGCCATACAGTGCTGCCAGGAGCTCGTGTGGGCTAACCATTACTCCTATTAAACTTAGTTTTGAAATTTTTTGGTAGGGCAGTAGCCCAGTACAGTCAAAATCCATTAACGCATACTCTATTCTTTTTTCAAATAGCTCAATGAAGTCTTTTGGGGTTTCATTTTTCGAGATAAACCAATTACAATATTTAAGCATTGCATGAATGCTGGGCCGATCATCCTCTGCGTCCATAGTCATTCTTCTAGCAAGTAGAGCCTAAAGCAATGTTAAAATTGTTGAATTCATTCAGTTAGAATTTAATTACAAAAACTTACAACTTTTGGTTCTTCATGAAAGAACGTGTTCCAAAATGCTTGTGACTTCAGTCTACCATGATATTTTTTATCGGATTCACCGGTTTCCTTTCTAGCAAAGATAGTAAGTTGCTAATTGTTATCATTCCCCCCTCTATCTGGGTGAATGGTGATGCTGATAATTGATGCAAATAAAATCATTTTGGTACTGTATAAATAATATATTTTATTAATTGATTGAAATGAACTTAATGGAACTTGATAATTGAAATTGAAATTGAAATATGAAATTGAAATTGAAAATGAAATTGAAAATGAAAAATTGAAAATGAAATTAAAAATGAAATATAAATAGAAATGGAAATTGAAAATGAAAAAATGAAATTAAAATGGAAATTGAAAATTGAAATGAGAATTGGAAATTGGAACTGAACAATTAGAAATCAAATTAAACTTTATAATTTGTTGGCTTCTTAGCCTTTCTACCTGGCCTCTCGGTTATAAATCTATGGGGTGTTGGTGGGATTGTTCCATCTGCTGCCATATTTCCCATCTCAATATCTTTGTGTGCGTCCACGAAGATATCCTCATCGTTGAGAGTTCGATTGGGAGCTGGACTGACGACGATGGAGGGCAAAAAAGGGTTGAAATTGGAACTGTGGGCGATTGGATTTTGATTAGAAGGGGTCAAATTGGGGGGGTTGGAATTAGTTGTGGATGGATTTGGTGGGGTCAAATTAAATGGGGATAGAATTGGTGGTGGTGGGCTCTGATTAGTATTATTGGGGGTAATATTGTTTGAATTTGGAATTTGAATTATGGGGGGTACGAAAGGATCCAGAGAAGCTGCAGATGAACCAGATTGGTTGCGTCGACGGAAATGGACCCCCATTTCGTCGGTTGGAGGTGGTCTCCTCCTACGACACCGCCCAAACACGCATTCATAAATTTGTTCGCGACGAACTGGGTCGTCGCGAAACACCCAGAGCGCGATTCCCGCGACGAACAGAATGGCAACTAAAAATTCAAAATTTAATAAAAGGGGTGTTTTGACACCTTTGTAAATAAAAATGAAGCATCTTACCAATGACCAACGCTTCAAAAATTTGAAAAGACGATTCAGAAATATTAGTGGGTGGAGGTGCAGGTGGACAGAATTTTCCCATTCCTGGGTTTATCAAATATAAAAAATTTCCATTTATATTAGTATGGTCCTTGACACAAATGGACCCGTCGTCTCCCTCAGCCCAAAAACAATTTTTAGAAGTACATGGAATACACAATTTTAAATTTTCACAGGACATTGTGACGACGAGAAAAGAAAGAAGAGAATAAAGTTTTGAGCAAAGTGAATGGAGTAGAGTTTTGTGATAGTGAAATACGCCCCCAAAGCCCAGATTATACTCCAAATATATAGGCCCGGTTTATACCCATAATTTTTATTGACATTTAATTTAAACTTGGTTCTTGGTTGAAAATTGAATTTTAGTTTGAAGTTTGTCAGTTAATGAACAACATATAATTTTCATTTGTTCTCTAAACATGGAAAATACGGAAATTATAAAATATGGTCTTCACCATCCATTTCGTTTAATTTCTGTCGGGCCAGCCTCTGTTGGGAAATCGCATTTGCTGCTTTAAATTATTAAATATCGTGACAAGATTATTGATTCTAGTTTTGATTTAATAATATATGTTTATTCTCATTGGGATGATATGTATTACGATATCATTGAACAAGATCCAGATATTGTATTTATCAACAAAATGGAATACGTCAATAAGGTAATTGAACCAGACTCTTTTTTAAAAGGTAATTATCTGACAAACAACTTTGTATAGGTGATCACAGGAAAGTTTAAAGCGTTTGTAATTTTTGACGATTTGATGTTGACATGGGGAACGAGCCGAGGCAGTCAATATATTACAGATTGGTGGATTAAACGCAGTAGTCATTTGAATTGCAGTTTAGCTGCTTTGGTACACAATGCTTGCTTTAAAAATCTCCGGACTGTTTTCATCAACTCTACATATACCATTTTACATGCAAATCACAGAGAGAGGAGTCAAATTTCATTTATATCAAGACAGATTTTTCCTCAGTATCCTCAGTTTCTTGTCGACGCTTATATCGATGCGATCACATCAAAGCCTTTTGGAATAATTTTCCTAGACCATTCAAATTTGACCGTTTCTGATACATATAGAGTTAGAAATTTTGTGTTTCCGATAATAGACTCAAAATATTACATACCTATTCGAAAAAGGTGGAATAAATCCACGTGCGGTGATAGAATGAGTTTTGAAGTTCGTGTAATTTCTAACGAGCTTTACAACAAGCTCGTGGAATCTGGTGTCTTGAATCAAGAAAATGCTAGCAGTGGAATTCAAATAGTTCCAGAAAAGAAACCTCAAGAAGATATAACTAATTTAGTAACTAAAGTTGCTGAGACAACTAGTGTTTGTCCATCTCCTGATATTGACTGGAAACCGTTTGAAGAAACATTTAATTTTGCGGAATGAACATGGTAATTATAATTTAGATTTCTTGAGGAAATTTGTTTCTACCTGTTGAACTGTCAACCGCCGACAAATTAACCGTAGACGAATTGGATGCACTTCACGGTAATGTTGCTAACATCAAACACACTCGTGAATGTTTTGTGTCGTATAATGAAGGAATTCAGTTGATTACTTTAATCATTTGCGACGAATATTTCAAATGATATGTGCTAGCAGAACATTGATTATTGAAACATGAATCGAATTTCAAAAAATTTGGACTTTCTAAAGAGTATTCTCGACCTCAAGGGGATAGCAAAAACTCGGTTAATGTTTAAAAGTGCTTCAACAGAAGAAATAAAATGTATCGTTGAGATTATTTATAATTCAAAGCGGATAAAAGAAGCTGAAAAAGTTCACACTATTGCCAGCCGGATTTTGATTAGTTTAAATAAATTTCAATACAGTATGAAGCGACCAAGACGTTTGACCCGTAGAATTTTGATTGGAATATTACAAAAAGAATTTCAACTGGTTCAAAAAATCATTGTTGTTGTACTACAATTTATATTTACAGAAGCATTTTTAAAGACTTGTCATGACTGAAATTCAAAAGAAGTGGTTGGACCCAGGCGAACCTGGATCTTTAGCTGGAATTTCAAGTTTTATCAAAGCACACCCAGAGTTTACAGACCATGAAAGGGGAAAGCAACAATTGCTACAGCTTGATACGTTTGCCGTTCATCACCCCAGAAAAGCTAAATCTATTGGACCTCGAGTAGTGACTGGATTTCCAAATTAAATTCTTGGATGTGACATTATTGACTATAGAAATTTGAAAAATTACAATAACAAGACTCCTTATATTTTGCTGACAACCTGTGTTTTTAGTAAAAAAGTAAAACTTTATCCACTTAAAAAAAATCGGCTCCAGTTTTGACGGAAACATTTCGAAATATATTTATCAACTATGATATATTTGATAACTATGATATTATGGTGGGATCAAGAGTCTGCCATAAGAAGTAAAATGTTTCAAAAAATGTTAGCGGAATTTGAGATTACAGTTTACCATACGTACTCGTCAACAAAATCGGCGTTTGCAGAAAATAGAATCAAGCTGGTAAAGAGTAAACTAGAAAGATATTTTACACAAAACAAGACAAAAAAATGGATTGACATTATAGTTGAAGATTCTATAAAAAATACAGTGCATAGTGTCACGATGATGAAGCCGAATGACGTTACCGATGAAAATGCTGGACAAGTTTGGTTAGGTAAAACAAGCAATGTCAATGCCAAAAACTGCAAAGTTGAAGGTTGATGATCATGTACGCATTGCCAAAAAAAGATTGACATTTCAAAAGGGATATGAAGCAACGTTTGGAAGTGAAACATTTGTAATAAATAAGGTGCAAAGGAGACCTCCAGTGTTCATTTATAAACTTAAAGATCTATCTGATAGATCACTTGATGGAAGTTATTTAGACAGTGATTTGTTAAAAGTAGCATAATGGAAAGTTTCTACACGACCGTTTATAGTACAGCTAGTGGTGGGTATTATCCCGACAATTCTACAACGCATTTTAAAAATCATTTGGCGTTTCCAATTGAAGGGAAATATCAGGTCGGACTCGCACAACTAATTTATAGTGATACTTTTGAACTTCCGCCGTTGGTTCAGACTACAGTTTTACGGACATTGTATACTGTAAATGCCTTTAAACAACCAAATCAAGATGCTGCAGCGTTCATTTCCGTATTGAATGAAGAGTGCCTGAGAATAAACAAGGCAGATTTGTCTGTTTTATTTAAAAGGCTAGTAAAACAAGGTGCCGCTACTACTCAAATTGTTTTTGTGTATCACACTAAAGAAGTAATATTGGAACTTGAACCAGAGTTGGCTCAAGTACTGGGATTTGGACAGCAAACTAAATTCAAAGCTGAGCAACATTTGGCAACTTTGTCATAGACTCATCCAGACACTGTATCTGCATACGCAACTTTACGGGACGGATTCAAATTGTTTTTTTCGGTAAAGCAAAAGTTTGCCCGAGATGTCAAACTCACAGAACCAAAAGAGTATGACATTGAATCGTTTGGAGATAGTTTGGTTGACGCATTCGAAGAAGAAGGTTTTGATGTGGGAGTCATTCCATTTGATAACGGGTTTGTGAAATTTCTTGTGTCCACGGAAAATTTACAGTTTCAATTTTCGAAACGAGTAAACAAAATACTTGGCTTGGAAGAAGAGTACATTTTTACAGAATCTGAAATTGTTATACCCATTCCATCTGAGCTGTTGAATCAAGAAGACGGTTTGATTCCCATTGAAGACGACACAAGTCTAGATAGGAGTCAGCTTTTGATATTGACAAACGTGATCCCTCCCCAGAGATTTGGAAGTCACGGCATTCCTTTGATTCGTCTACTAACACGGACGCATGGTGTAAACAAGCAAGTTGATTTGACTTTTGAACCTGTACAATATCACAACGTAGAAGAGAAATTATTTGATTGCATTGAAATTAAGCTGGTGGACGAAAGCCTAGAGTTGATTACCCCGTTGAAAACGCCAACAACAGCAGTTTTGCACTTTAAAAGCCTAGAGTACTAATGGATTCTTTCGAAACTAGACAAGTGACGTGTACAGAGGATCGACAGTGTCATTTAGATAAACCTTTTGAAGAGATGGATTCACCTCAAGTTGGTGGTGGTGCGGACGGTGCGCATTTAATTGCTTTTAATCATGATGTTGGTCGAGGTATAATGAAACAAAAGAAAAGAAACAAAAAGCTTGTTGGAGGATCTAAATCTACCACAAGGAAGTCGGCAGCCAAGAAGAGAAGAGGTCGTCCAAAAAAGGCTGCATCCATAAAATCCAAAACTAGTAAAACCAAAAGGCGAAAAACTAAACAATCAAAGCCAAAGAAACGTACAAAGGCAGCAACTATAAAGTTGACGTGTAAAACAACGAAATCTAAAAAGAAGTAATAATGGAAGTGTCTGAATCGGACCCGTTTCCTGGTTCACAACCAGCTATGCGTAAAAGTTTAAATTTGTTTGATTTGTGGAAAACGGACGTTTCAGTTTTGAATGAAGAGTAGCTACCATTATATCCTGTTTCTGCTTTTCGTGACGAGCCAAATTTGCCGATTGAATTTGTTTGTCCGAGATCACAACAATACTATATTAATCCGTCAGAAAGTTTTATCTATGCAAAGTGCAAAATTGTCAAATCTAACGGAGATTCTTTGAGTGGAACTGATATTGTCGCTGTTGGACAGCAATTTGGATGTCAAATTTGGGAGAGTGTAAATGTTTATTTAAATGGAGTTTCAGTTACACATACGCCCAACTTTTACCCTTATCGGAGTGGTATTGAACAACTGCTGACAAAATCTGCTGCCTACAAGGAATCTATATTGACTCAAGAATTATACTATCGGGATTCAAAACAAGATGAGTTTGATTTGACTAAAAATGCAAATTTCAAGACTAGATATGAATTTTCAAAGGAAAGCAAACCTTTTGAAATTATTTCAAAATTGTCTGAAAATATGTTTGAACAAGGAAGAATGTTGCCACCCAATGTGGAAATTCGAATCAAATTGACCCGTTCTTCTCCATTGAATTGCCTTGTTGGAAAAAAAAGTTCAACAGTAAGTTACAAGATTGTCTTTGAAGACTTGTGTTTTTATATGAAACGTTACATTGTGGATCCAAGTGTTGTCAAGCATCATGAATCATTATTGAAAAAGCATGGTAGATTTCAATATCCAGTTTTTAATCATGTCGTCAAGTCTTACACTATTCCAAAAAAAATGACCAACTTTGGTGAGTTGCTGTTTATGGGAGTTGTACCTAACCGAATAGTCATTGCAATGACTGAAGCAAAAGCAAGCAGTGGAAACTTGGACAGAGATATGCTAAATTTTCAAGATTTTAGTTTAAATGGTGCTACCTTGTCATTGGATGGAGATTCCAAGTTGTATCGTCAAATGAGGTTTGATCCTACGAACAAAAACATGTTGATGGCATATCATATGGCAACAGATACATTGTCCGATTAAGGCAGTTTCCTCTTGGTCTTTCAATTGAGTCCATCAAACCAATCCGGATTTACACGTCAGCTTTCTGGACAGTTAAAGTTGGAATTGACGTTTAAAAACCCTCTGAGTGATCCAGTAACTCTATTGGCTATTGGAAAGTATCAATCCTTGATTCAATTTGACGGCAATCTCAATTGTTTTACTGAAAATTCTGTCATTTAAAATGGATTCTGATACGTTGGCTGCTTGCATGGCGATTCTACTTCCTTCAACGGATATCGTTCATTTTGACGTATTGGCAGCAGACGAAATTGCATAGATGAGCAAAATTAAAACATTTCCAGCTGGCTTTATTGTAAATACAGATGTGAGGTACGTTGTTATTTTTTATATGTAAAAAACAAATGAATATGAATATAGACTAATGAATATTTTGTAGGCAAAATATTGGAAAGCACTGGACAATGATATATTGCTACAAGAAAAATTTGAAAATCGTTTGCGATTTTGCTTGCAGCTATGGAGCAACTCCAGAATCGTATAATTTCGCATTTCCATTTCCCATCAAGCACGTGAATCGACTGGTTTTACAAGAGCCCAATACTAATTCTTGTGGACTATTTTCCATGTATATTCTCGTTACGCGAGGAAGAGGCCACAGTCTTTCCAAAGTTCTCGATAGATTCAGTCCAAATCTTGCTCAAAACGAAAAAGTTGTAAAAAGTTTCTATAATCGCTTGGGAACATTGCAGTTATCAATTTCTGACAAGAAACGTTTGTGTTGTTGTTCCAAAGCAAATAATATTAAAGCTTAAAAATGTATAAAATATTATTGACTATTTTACTTGTTGCCACTACGATAGCTGAAACAACTGAAAACGAAGAAAATCGCGTTGAAGAATGGTGCCGTAATTGTACGTCAATGGACTTTACGTTTTTTAAATTGATTGTCTATTCGTGGGCAAAGCCATCATACGTTTGCAGTCATTATCCAATGTTGGCTGGTAGAGCTGGACTTGCTGTGGATTTTAGGTACAAAGTTTTGTTTGATAAATATTTATGAAATTGTTTAAAATTTGTTTTTATTTAATTATAGTTGTAATTCAGAGCAGTGTACTGGAATCGAAATTCGTGCCGTCAATCGCTTTATGCCAATGTTGGACATGTCATGTGGCAGAAACTGCAAGGATCCAAGTTTTATTCAATCGTATGGAATGTATATCTCTATTGCCCTTTTTGCTGTAATAATGTTGGTGAACTTTGCCATCTTTATTTATCGGCATTTGTATATATAATAATTTTAAACTCAATAAAACATTTCTGTACAATATCATGTGTTTTTATTTGTATAATTGATTTTTACAAGAATTGATCATTAACCTCGGAAAATGTAGCAATGTCGCCAACAATAGCAATATTGTTTGAAACTAGTTTCCAGAATCCAGGTTTAGCGGCATTTTCAGTAGAGTAGAGTTCACATGAGGGATCAAGATTTGAAAAATCCAACATAAAAGACAACGTCTTTAAACGTTGTTGAAAGTCTGAATTTGGATCAGGGCAGTCAATTGCCAAGGAATCGGTTTGTCCTGCTATAATGCTACATCCAGGAAAAACTTTTTTGATTTGGTCGTAGCCTTGGTATAGTGCAAGTTTTGATAATTCCAAAATGACAAAACCTACAAAAATTGGTTTCGAATAGTGTATTGTTGTCTGGGCAAGGCTAAAATAGGCCAGATCCATGTCCTCACGAACAACGTTATAATCAACAAAACGATGGTTTGCGATTAATCTTAAAGCTCTGGTTCTGCATGTGACAGGTTTTAATTCAACATAGTCCTTTGTTGAACTAAGACATTTTCCAACAAAAGAGGCATAGAGTAATTTCAAGACGTTGGAAGTGATCTTGTCCCCGTCGATTGTGGCCTGCTTCCTTAAATCTGTAACTTTTTTAGCAAATGGCTCCAAGAACTTTTTCTCTCTGAATTTGATCCCCATCTTGATAGCAGTTAGCTTCATTCCTTTTTCCAAGTTGTATTTTAAATTTTTGTAATAAACCAGATAATCCGTCTTGTCTTCAAAATCCAAAAGCAAAAGCGACAATCGATCATCACGACATCCTCCAACATTTCCAGTCATTTTCAAAATTCGTTTGTGTGGCGCAGGAGGTAAATCGGACAATTCATCTTGGACCTTGCGATCTTTTATTGTCAGGTCTACTAGAAATATGTAGCCGACTCCAGTGTCTAATTGTATGTTTTGGAGCTGTGTATTGAAACAGTCTGCAAGTTCTCCTTGGTCCATCCAAGCAAAACGGTCAAATGGTACAAATTGAAACAGTCCATGACCAAAGGTAGAGTTTATGTCGGCATATAAAATTTCCCTTTTTGGCTTGCCGGGTTCAAAGGTTCCCAGTCGTTTAGAAATTGCTGCTACAAATCTTTTATTACTCAAATTAACACCACCACGAAAATTATTTTGCATCAAGCGAATCATACACGCATCTTTGCAATGTTCAAAATGGTCAATAAGGTTCATGAGTGCGACATGATACCCAAACGCTGCAATACTCTTTGAGTGTAGTGGGCTAATTTCAAAATTGTTCATGCTAAACTGAACAAATGAACCAACAATTGTTGCCAGAAAATAACATCTGAGCCTGCCATAAAACTTTAATAAATCCGTATTGTTTCCAATATTGAAAGCCCGTTTAAATTCCTGAATCCATTCATTGCGTGGTATTACTTTGCTGCTCCCCGGTGCATTGACTTCCAAATTTTTTGTAATGTCGACACATCTGGCAAATCTTGCAAAATCCAACAAAAACAACACTCTTGCAAATATTCCTTGATGGATTTCAGTCAGCAATGGAAACTTGTTGGAAAATTCTTCAACTGTTTTTGCAGTTCCTTTGCGGGAATCAGTCATATCCAACAAATCCATAGACAAGAAATTTTGGGAATCAATAAACGCAGTCTTTTTTCCATCCAACAAAAGTGCACTAATTTTTGATCCCGTTGATCCTCCGTAAATGTGAAACCTGGTGAAATTCTTATTGGTGAGTTTAGACAAAATACATTGATGGTGAATTTTCGAAGCTCCATGAGCTATCCATACAATAGCTCTATTTTGCACCTTGACATTACACGATTGACAGATTGTTTGACAAGGTCGTATCGACGCCGGAACCAAGTGATGATGATGTACAACCTTGTGTCCATTTGGCCTTCCATCGTCAAACGCAAGCTTACAAAATTTACAATGCGTTGCCATATAATGAGCAATCCATTCGTCTTCTGTCATTTGAGCTACGATAGACGTTCTACTCACATGCGCAATTATTTGTGATGTCCAGTATAATGCACGATGATTAAATGTTTCAATTGCGTCTTCTCTAATTTCCTTCTCATAGTGAAAAATGCTTCCTTTTGGTCCAATTATTAAAATCGCAAACCCAATTGGCCGTCGTATTTCTCCAATTGGATCTCCAAACAAAAACTCGTAATAGGCTTTAAAATTTACGTCCTCCCGCATGATGTGGGCATCCCATATAAAATTGGTTGCGGATGGAAAAGACAAATTTTGATTTCCAAGTCGATAGCATATTTGCAAATGCTTTTTCATATTTACAAATTTTACAGCTTTAAAACACCATCGGCATATATCAACTGAAATCATATTGCGCTGCCCATATAGTTTTGATAGACTTTGCACTGCAGTGAAATGTGATTGTTTTGTAGTCTCATCGGTAAGCAGCAAGAGAGTGGCATATCGTTTAAAGGTTGAGCAAGTAGGAACACGAATTGGATACACGTGGCCACTGATATAAGAAAACACTGAAATTCCAACTTCATTATTTTCTTCAAAGAAATCAATATCCTCCAAATGAACCGGACCCTCAAACCCGTCAATGTTCCAATGCTTTTCCTCAACAACTTGTTGTAAAATTGGCCGCCATGTCAGTTGTCTTTCCCATTTCCGTTTGAGATATTCTTGCTGTCGTTTCTTTGGTTCTGTAGTTCGTAGCTTTACTCTGTCACGAAACAAACAGACAAGAACAGAATACAAGAAACATTTTTCTTTCGTTTTAATATTGATGATTCCTCTTTTGCGCAGTTCCGTTGGAGTAGGGCAAAACGTCCCTCCAACCCGCATTGATCTTCTCGGTTGATATTGAGCGGCGTCAACAATGATTTTGTCAATGCTCACCAAGGACCAATTTGATCCATCAATAGTGTACAAATTGATGCTGGTAATGATATAGTTGACAAGGTTTGTTATATTCCTCTCGGCAATTTTTGGGGAAGGGTATAGATTTCTAACAAAAGGAGTTTGAAAGTCTTGTGTCCTTTGTTCTCCAGTATCATTATTCTCCATTGTAACGTGAAGAAATATCCGCACGAGGATAACCAAGTATAGCCTAGTAACGTCTGAAATAAGCTTTTTCATCGGCTCAAAAATTTTATCCATTGCTAGTTCAACGTCCATCATCTTTTCCGACCACTAAAACTGAAACTTGACCTCTGTTGCATCATGCATTCTTTGAATAACTGTAAACAATCCAGCATCAAAGTCATGTGGGAGTGGAACTGCATCGGGCTGGCCTGCACCGTATTGATTGGGCTCACAATCATGCATAAGCGATGCATCCGGAAATGTTTCCAGACAAACATGACAAAGGTGCACATTAGAAAAATGATCATCGTATGCCTCGAATCTATTTGTTGTATATTGGCAATTTTGAAATGTGCATATGAATTCTCGTCCCATAGGTTGCATGCGATGTCGGTTGGGTAAATTAATAGGTCGAATGAGTGGAAGGTTATCCATTTCTACACAAATAAACAAAATATTTCTTTATTAGTTTTTTATTATTCACATTTTAGTTATTTACATTTTATTGGGAAAACAACTCCCCATTCAACTAGTTCTTTGACTATTCTAGGAGGAAATACATAGAATCGTTTTAGTAAACCGTAGTTAAATATATTTACAAAGTCAGTTCTGGTAATATTTTTTGCGTCATACATTAACTTTTGATGTAATGAACATTGTTTCATATTAGACCGATACTTGACCTGTTCTTCAGCAAGTGCAATTGCTTTTGCGAATCTCAACAACAATTTTCCTTCATAAAACAAAATTCTGTGCTTTTTGTCATCGACGGTGCTTTTGATATACTTGTCTTTTTCTAATAAAAACTTTTGGCTCTGACTAAAAGCTTGCTTTGCCCAAAGACATAATGTGCAAATTGACTGCATTTCTTCATCTGAATGCAATGCAGAAATTATAATAAACTGATCAATAGAATCATCATTGTCACACGTGTTCCCATTACAGATTGGGCAGCTAGTACATATGTGATCAAGCTTCATCTGGAATTAACAAAAAAAAATCTTATGGGAACTCATGTTAGGTTACCTAACCTAAAACCTAACTTTTAAAGAACTATCATAATTAAACTCAAACCCCCATTTTTCATAAACTGTCGCAGCACGTTTACCTATATAATGAGCCATGCGCAAGTTGCCTTTGTTTACAAAAAGTCTAAATGATTCTAGTACATCATTGAAATCTCTTTCGATCCAATCTGTTTCTAAACAATCTTCCTTAACATCATCATATTCGTATTGTAAATCTCTATCTCTTAAGTCACATAAATTGGCTTCCTTTTTAAAAATTTCTGTCATAATCAGCTTAATTGCTGCGAAATAAGCTTCATTATGTATATATCTATTGATGCGAATAGAAACATTCTTTGAAAATCTATCATCTTTTTTTATTCGTGCACACCTACTACACGTTTGTATAACCTTGACTGGCATGATTTAATCTGTATCCTGATCAATGTTTGTATCTTCGTCAAAGCTATTTATGGTATCAGTTAAGCTTTCATCATCAGATTCCCATTCTTCACCTGGTATTTGGAGACGTTCCAAATCGTTCATGGCATCGATATAATGCTGATCAAAAATATCGACCCTAAAATTACATTTGGATTCTAAAAACCTTGGATTGAAATCTTTATGAGGAATTCGTGCTCCTAGATTAATTAATTTACGTACAATTTTAAATGGAAAAAAATATACTTTGCGAAAGACAGCTTCGTTTGCAAGTTGGATTACATTTTCCAAAGTAACGTTATTTAAAGGAAATTTCAAAAATTCGTTTAAAACCAAATTTTTTGACCCACCAAAACGTTTAGATAGATATTTCTCTGAATTAAATATCGCTCTAAAAATGGTAGTGGTGACCAGGTCTGAAAGTTCAAAATTCTGTGGTTTAGCCGTGTCGTAAACAAAATCGACAAAGTATTAACAGAGAAAGCAATAATTATCATCTTCAGTGGAATAAATTCTACTATAACCATTGATGTCTTTGTCCTTAGGGCACATAACAGTTCCACAAGGACAGATTGTTGCTTTTGAACAACAAGTAATCTTCATACCTTTATTTTGTATTAGGTTAGGTTAGGTTAGGTTAGGTTAGGTATTTCGGAATGCCCTCGTAAAAAGTTGTTGCCCTGGAAACTGCGGATGGATATTTCTCCTTCGTCAATCAAGATGTTTTCAAGTCGCGAAACTCGACTCAACAAGCAATAAGAATAGCCAGAAAAAGGTTCCAGTGCGCCAAACGTAAGTACAGCCTTTTCTAGTGTCTTTCCTTGTATTCTAAAAGATAACAATACAATGTTTGAGTTTTTTTTATGTATTACCATATAATCGTTTATTAACTTAAAATCATTATAAATCCTTACTTGTGGAGTGTGGATGCGAGAGCCTGCCGTAACGGAAAATGTGAGACTGAAAAATGTCCTTGCCTTGTATCAAACTCTTCTTCGTCAAGTGGAATGGGTATTCCTCCTAGGACCGTAGAGTATTGCCAATCTTTTATTGAAACAATAATAAAACGTGGCCTCGTCAGATTTTCAAAAAACACGGGTCTTACAGCAGTGCAACCCCTACCGTTGCACAATCCTTTTGAAACGCACAAATTCTTGGTCAAAACTAATTTTGAACCTTCAAAATACAACAAATCATAAAGCTTGTGTACTTTGGGTATAAGGGGACTCTGGTGGACATCAATTTTTAGTGTTGAAACATCCAGTTTTTGAAATTCTTTTCGAGCAAATTCTTCGGCTTTATCGTTGTAGGGGTAGATCCTCAATGCGTCTTTGAAACTATCTACCTCAGCAGCCGCAACGTTTTTAATTAGTCTACTTTTCAATAGAGCAACGTCTTCAATCGTAATTTTCTTGAACCTTAAAAAATAAAAATCCACAACTTACAAAACTAAAAAAAATTATCTACACTAACCTTAAATTTTCCAAAAGTTGTTGGAACCTCGGACACTGTGAGCGATGATTAGATTTCAAAAAAAATGTTTCAAATTGTCTAAATAGAGATTGTGTTTTAGACAAAACAGAATCTTGAATGTTGTCCTTTGAAAATGAAATGTCTCCAACAGAAGCCAACTGAAGTGGATCACTAACTATTTTTTAAATAAATTATCATTAACACTTTAGATTCATATGCTTAAATTTCTTAAAAACTTACATAACAAAATATCCAAGCCTCCAAATGGTATAGATTTCTTTTTAATTATGCGAAGACTTTGATCAATGTAGGCCAAAGTTTGTAAACCCACTAAATAAATCTAAAAATATCAAAACATTCTGTAAAACATTAAACGATAAATTAAACGTTAAGCAATTTACCTCATCAATTATAATGCAATCTGCAGCTTTTAGTCGATTTCGAGCTTGTTTTGCAACCTGTCGTCTTTTATACAATGCTTTTAAGCTACCGTCAGATTTTCGGACACTAAATAAAGAATGGATCGTTCGGCCGTCGACAGAGAAAGCTGAATTACCAGTATAAGAACACGTGAATACAACTTTGGATTGTTTTTCCAAAACTTTCTTGATACTCCAGAGTAAATAGCTATAAAACAGATTTAGAATTAGAATTTATAATTTTAAAGACACGGTACAGTTTTACCTTTTTCCGGAACACCCTGCCCAACACAAAGAAACAAAACCTGTTTTGAATCCTTTATTCGTTGATGAAGAGATTCCAATATATTGGATTGACACGTGGATGGAAGAAATTGAACTTTGTCGTGAGTACTATACACTTTGCAGGCTTTGAATTCTGTTTCAGAAACACTAAACTTATCAAACCAGTCAAATTCACTTTTGTTAGCACTAATCCCAGATAGCATTATGATAACACATTAAATCAAAAATGCCATCAAGACAATGACACTGGTCCACAATATGATTACATTCACTTTTACTCTTTTGTTTTGGCATAGTATTGTCAATAAGTGTTTTCAAAACGGTAAAAAAATGTCCAATATTTACAACAAAAACTGTCAATACGCCACAATTGCTCGAATAAATTCTTAAAACTGATCCTTGACACAATGAAAACCTATCCGTTTTAAAATTGCAATTTTCTATTCTAATTATTACATTTCCAATTGTAGATTCTGTCTGCACTATCCAACTTTTGGAATTTATTAAATCAAAAAAAGAATTATAAAGCCTTGTGTGGGAACAATCCACGGGAACATTTATAAACGAAAACTTTTCTATAAACTTTAAAACCCCCCAAACCTGTTCGTATGAAAACTTAAATACGTTGGGAAGTATTACTGATTGTGTTAGAGTCTCTAATTTGTGATTTGCGCAAAAAACTACATTTTCCTTTGACTGAGGATCAAAGAATGGTTTGAAATAAATCTGATTCAAAAAGTTGTATGGACTATTTTTATAAAATGAAGAGTCGGTCCAAAAATAAGGACTCCCGTGGCTAAATTCCGAAAAAAATTTACACAATAGCAATTGTAAGTCTATAGCTTCAACATAACTCAATGTGAATTCGAAAACTTTTTTAATGGAGCTGGTGTACGTGAAAATGATATTAAAAGTTCTAACCGCACTCTGACGAAGCCAAGTGTCGACCAACCGTTCAGATGACAATTCAAAGTTCCAAAAACCACTTCGGCAGCACAGCACTAGACTATTCTGGAAAAACGACTCTCTGTTTGTAAATGGAATCGGAGCACGGATTGTTTCACTAGAAGCCTTAAGCCCGTCGTCAAAAAACTCTCCCGTAAAATCCAAGAGTCGTCCCAATTTTTCAGTAAAATGTTTCAAGTCTAATTCTGTAAACTCAAACTCGAACTCTACTATTTTGACATCAAATGTGGTAAATGGAAGAAACTTTTTTCCTTTCAATACGTAAAGAAGTACGTCGTCAAAAGATTTTTTAAATTCTAAAGTAGATGAAAAAACTTCTACAGTGGGAATATTATATAGTGAAATGTTGGAGCACATTTCAGAGACTGATAAATTTCAAGATCAGTGGTCAAGAATTTATAGGGGAACGCTTTGTCAAAACAAGATACTATTACACAATTTAAATTCAAGGAAATTAATACTTCGCAAAATAAATTTGTCACATGTGTTATATGAATAAAAGATTGCTTCACCGCATAATGCACCTCTGTACAATGAAATGAATTCATTTTGCTTATTCGAATCAAACGCAGTAATCACAGTATGTGGACATTCCTTGTGTGCTGTTTCATGGACATTTCTGGAAATCATAAACAAAGTTATTAAAAAATCTCACTACTATATTTATACTATAAAGGTCATGCGACAATTGAGAAAGGAATTACATTGAGAGCATTCATTATTGTGACCACAAGACCACAATTAAATCTATTGATGAGTTTAATAAGGTACTTTGTCTGTTTCACGTGCATTTCTTACAATAACACTATTAATTCGTTTGAAAGAAACAAGTGGTCCATGATTGCGTAAATACACTTTACGGTTGTATATAGAAAGATCATTCAGTAATGTCAATGAAGTTAGTCTATTGATGCGTCAAATGCGCAGTTATGTGCATAAACATTATTTCATAATTTTTTAAAAAAATCAATGTCTCTTGAATATTGAATTATTATTTTCCGGGTACAAACAATGCTGTCATTTGTAAAATGAAAGCACACTAAATTAATTAAGATGATTGCCAATAATCCAAATTGTCAATCATTTCATGGACATGTCTAGACATTTCAAAGATAGCAACAAGTACTAAGTTTAAAACTACGAATGTCATGTGGCATCTATTACATAAATCTATTCATGGGCTGAAAAGGTTCCAACTATTGCCTTATTTATTTTAGAGAAAAACATGTTTGTCTGAATTCCATAAAACGTGACAACAGTAAAGCATTCATTTTCGAGAATAAATCTCAATAAAACTCATTTCTTGAAACCCATATAAAAGGCAACATTTTGAAACTTTTGCCAGTACTGATTTGAGATTATGAGAAAAAGATTTATAACTTGTAAAATGGCATCAGCTAATCGAAATAAACGCACCCGAAGTGATACAGATGATGAGCCAGACAGAAATGGGGTCGATACTGTCGAAGGACCATCAAGTCGACCACCATCAACCCTTGTTGACCATCAAGATGACGACATCAATGAAGAAAACTGGCGTAACGTGGACTGGTTTAAAACGGACCCTGTTCAAACATTCAACGAATTTAAAATCAAAAAGGTTTTCGATGAACGGAAAGAAGCACCATACTTGTTAATGTGTAAGGAAAACAAAAAGCCAAACGGTCGTTCTAGCTTTATAAGACTCAACATGACAGAACTTGCGGAAGCCAACATCTTTTTAAAAAAGATGATTGTAGACATTGACAAATCCCCAACAAAACCATTGGATTTGCTGAAAAACTCGAAGGGATTCAAATCGACAGATCCAAGAGCAGCTGACTTTTATGGTTATGAAGACATCACGTTTGTTTCAGGAACTGGTCACCTGTTTATTCGCTTAGCATGGCAAGGTAAATATTATAGAAATAAATGTAAAATTTATAACAAAAATGCATTTTTATATTTGTAGCTGACATCCTCCAAGTGAAGATTCAAAAAGGGATTATCCAAATTGGCAGGGACCCAGTATGGGGATGAGCATCAGAGACATAAGATTCTTTTCCGTCATTTGTGAGGAAGCCCTTGACAAAGAATAAAACATTTAAAAAGTTAAAAAGTAGTCAAATGTCATTAGTAGATACAACATACTTGTAGTCAAAAGTCCGTAGTAAAATAAAACTTGTTTTTATCAATTGTGAAAATGTTTTCATAAGCATATACATGTGCTTAATCATCAGGTTACAACATTCAAGAGGTGTAAATGGCAGTGATAATTTTTTTAATGATATTACATTAACAGATCTGAATTTATTAAGCTAAACTATTGATTTGCATTATTTTTTAAATGATATTTTAGTAAAATGTTGTGGAAATCAAGTACACTTAATATATTGAAGTTGAATGTTTTCAACTTGCTCTGTGCATGAGTTGAGCTCACAAGACAAATCATACAACTTTTCTTCGAATAGAAATTCCTTTCCACATTTAAACTCTCTTAGGGAGACAAGCTCTTTTTCAGCAAATGAGATTTCTTGATAATAAATATCAATTTTTCTGGACAAGTCCAAAATTTTTTCAATTGCTGAGTGTTTTCGTTTTCGTGCTTGTAAAAAATGCTTTCCTTTTGACTGGAAATAAACACTTTCGAGATGCTCCTGATTATCCTTTTCTTTTTTGGTGTCGTGACGTGTTTTTCTTGCAGCGTCCTTCTTAGCGATGTACTCTGCCAATGACTTTTCGTTCTTTGAGATTTTCCTGTTTTGTTCTTCCGCAAATTTCTCGCGTTCTCGCGAAAGCATTTGAAAGTTGGTTAAAGCAGTTGCAGCCCGACGCTCTGCGTCATGTATTTTTTTGTCAACGGTTTCAGCTTCCCTCCATATGGCTGCTTTCTTTTGCAGGAAGGGAAGGAATTGGTCGGGAACAGATAACTGAAAAGTGTGTTTCTTATACTTGATAAACAAGTCTCTTAATGGAGCCATGTCGACTTCTTGAGGAGCTGCTGCAGCTATTTGGAAAAGTAAAGGATTTAATAAATATTTAATAAATAAACCGTTAATAAACGCATGTAGAGGCGCATTGCGTTATAGTTTATTCATTTTAAAACAAACATTCATATTTCTATCTATTTAAAAAGTGAACAAATCGACGTTTGACGATACAATCTAAGATCAAAAGCAATATCAAATTCGAAATCACATTGGAAATGCAATGTAGCAATGACACTGATAAATCATAAATCATCCTAGCATATGGATCATTTAAAATGTTTTTTGAATGCATTAGCTGTCGAAATGACTATAAACGATAAAATAAATTTTTAATATGAATGTCAACATGTTGTTGTGGTTACAATTATATTCTAGTTGACTTACATTTGTTCCTGTCCATTCAATGCCAGATCTGTCTTTGCTCTCCGTGTCTTGATGAGTTAGTTTTGCTCCGAATAAGTACCCTTTCCGGATTTCAGTCTCTGAAGCATCCATTTGTACGCCAAGAGCTGTGTATGGATTATACTTTAACTCCATTTTTGACATGAAATCGTCAATGCGCTTCCTGTTTTCCAAGGATAGATAAGCTACACCCTCCATACTGAATATTTTTATGAAAATGAGTTGAGAACGATTAAAGTGCACAAAGAAGTCAAAGCTTTATATGTGAGGATCTTAAAACAGAAAAACATCATAAAAATATACATATATATTCAATAATGTGTTATTATTATTTTATTAATTGATAAATAATGAAAATTGAAAAATAATGAAAATTGAAAAATAATGATTTAAGTATAAATAGACAAAAGAACTATTGATTGAACAGTTCAATCATCATTACTGTTCTTTTGAAGTAACATGCACATTGAAATCTCCTTTGTCAGTAGTTGACAGGAATATGCATTATCATCAGATTTATGAAAATGGGTTGAAAACGATTAAAGTACACGAAGAAGTCAAAGCTTTATATGTGTGGATCTTAAAACAGAAAAACATCATAAAAATATACATATATATTTAGTAATGTGATATTATTATTTTATTAATTGATAAATAATGAAAATTGAAAAATAATGAAAATTGAAAAATAATGAAAATTGAAAAATAATGATTTAAATAATAATAGACAGAAGAACGATTGATTGAACAGTTCAATCAACATTACTGTTCTTTTGAAGTAACATGTACATTGAAATCTCCTTTGTCAGTAGTTGACAGGAATATGCATTATCATTAGAAATCTTTATTCGGATATTCCTCCAGCCATTCTGAGGCGAGACGCTCCACGCGGCATATGGCCTTTAATAGTTTTCCAATTTTATAATCCATCATTGTAAGTGTTTTACAATGCTGGGCTATTCGATCTAAGCTATGTTTAAGTGCAATCTTGGATATTTCTTCAGTTTTTAAAGTTTCATGTGTTGACTCGAGCCCTAAATAATAAAATCATTGAGTTAACCATTAGTCGGTCAGTATAGCTTTATTCATTACTTGACTCGTCCATTGATCCGTCGTCAGAACCCATTGATGCATTGAGTATAGAGTACAAAGACAAATCTGTATTTCCATCAGCATGACCTATATAATTATTTTTAATATGGTTTAAATCTTTTATATGGTTTAAATTGTACATTATTTGATTACCATTGAATGTAGAAGGAGTAGAATAAAAATTTCCTGAATAATCAATCCCTTCTTCTGTTAAAAGAAGAGGAACTCGTGTTGTGGATGTCTGATCTCGAGAATAAACACTCAAGTTTTCTTTCGCTGGCGTATCTCCTAATGAATAAAGTTATTAATTTAACCACTAATTTAATGTCGGTCAGCTTAACCTTTTACTTGAAATATAGCAATATTACTTGGATCATCAATTGTTCCATTAATTTCTTCGTCATAAAGAATTGGGGTTAGTTGTTTCCCAGTTGCGACTGAGACATTGATGGTGGAATATAAAGACAAATCTGTGTTTTCATCAATTTGACAAAGGCTTGGTTTAAATTGTACATTATTTTATTTACCATTGAGTGTAGAAGGAGTAGAATAAAAATTTCCTGAATCAATCATTTCTTCTGTTGAAATATGAGACACTCTGGTCGTGGATGTCAGATCTTGAGAAACAATGCTCAAGCTTTCTTTCGTTGGTGGCACACCTAAAGAATAAGGTAATTGGATTAATCACTTATTTAATGTCGGTCAGCTTAGCATTCTACTTGAAATATAGCAAGATTACTTGGCTCGTCTATTGTTCCATTCATTTTATCGTCATAAAGAATTGTGGTTAGTTGTTTCTCAGTTGTGGATGGGATATTGATGGTGGAATATAAAGACGAATCTGTATTTGTATCAATTTGACCCGGAGAATTTATAATTAAAACTGTATAAATTATACTTTATTTTATTTACCATTGAGTTTAGAAAAAGTAGAATTAAAATTTCCTTGCTCAATCCTTTCTTCTGTTGAAAGAGGCGGAACTTGTAGAGTGGATGTTGGGTCTTGAGAATATATAATTGTTAATATCCCCATTACATTGTACAGTTAGTTTACATTATTTACCATTGATTGTAGAGTAGGGTTTACGAGACATGGCTTCTATAATGTAAACCAAAATGTCTTAAATTAAATCAAAACCAATCATAAAGCATATTAACCTTGAAATGACAAGCAGCGCTTATCATTTTTATATGACAGTTTTATTTCAAGACGTCCCAATTCCCTCTTTTGAATACACAGTGTTGATTTATCCATCAATACCACCCAGATACATCCAGGTGCACCCACACACTCGTGACAGGTATACTTATATTGGCATCCGAGTGCCACACCCAAAATCAGCAACAAGATTACAATCTTCATTGTACGAAAGAATATGATATAATGAAAGGATCAAACTCTTTAATTCGTAACTAGATATTCTGATGACAAAGCAAATGTATACACACCAGTAAAAAATGTGCATAATTGACGCATATTTTCATCCATTTGATCTGGTTAAATGGCATTTTTAAAATGCAAATTAAAAATAAAATATAGTAATTTCGTTAGCATGCATTTCAATGTTTTAGCATTATTATTTATTCAGTACCATGAGGTTTTTTTATATCCATCATCATACACCCAGATAGAGGGGGGAATGATAACAATTAACAACTTACTAAAGATATCTAGGAAAATCTTCCCGAGGGCATAAATGTCAGTTTTACTTGTATAATCCTCCGACTCCGATGATTTAGACTTTTTAAATATTAACATTTCCCATTATTATTTTGTAACAATGCTTGGTTTCAATGCAACAATACCTGTTGTAGACTCATGTAGTATTGTGTTCCAATACCATGCGAAAGAATAGACGTCTTAGACTGAATTTTTCGGCAAAATCCAAAGTCCGCTATTCGTGCGTTGTCTCCTTTTATCAAAATGTTTGCAGGTTTCAAATCACGATGAATAATTTCTGCAGCGTGAAGAATTTTAACGCCTTGCAATACATCTGCGATGTATTTTTTTGTTTTCATTTGATCTAGTTCCTTTCCGTTTGACAAATACTTATCAAGTGACATATCACATAGTTCAAAAACTAGGGCACATATTGCATCCGGTACTCCATATCGTCGTTTAAAGTCTTCTGGAATATTGATAAAATTATTATGGATCCAATAACCGTAGAATTTGACAATGTTTTCAGTGGGGATTTTTGAAACATCCTTCAAAATTTTCAATTCCCTATTAAAGTATTTGTTGCTGCCACGTTCGCTAGATGAAAAAATTATTATAAGGACTTTTCATAGATTCGAGGTATTTGTAGTTGTTAAAATTTTTGGATGTTTTGTATATCGTTAATTATGCATCGGCGTTTATAGAGGACAAACTTATGCTAAATTCACCAGTTAACAATTTTGCGGATAAAGTAATTATGTGTAGTAATTATCTGATATTTCGATATACAATGACTGAAATAAGAAAATTATCTGAGATAACTTGAGTCTGAGTTATCTGAGAGTTCTTAGGAATTGCGTATCAAGTTTCCTTAAAATTGGTCCACCCGTTCGAGAGTTATTAGGCGGATGGGCGGACAAACTGAAAAAAAGCAATCTTATAAAAGGTTGCTGTATATACACCATATAATAACAGATCTTACCCTAGATCAGAATCACACTCCATCAGTTTGAGAGCGTAATCAATTTGTGTGTTCTTATCTTTACAGTTGTAAACAAAACCATATCCTCCATGTCCCAGTATTTCCTCTGAGATCTTTATTCTCTTTGATAACTCCTTGTGTGAGCATTGTTCCAGTGGGGTAAGAGAAACTCCTACTCAAACTTTTAACGTAAAAAATATGAATAAACAAATACTAAACCAAATATTACGTTGTTACTCATTGCTTTCTTGATTCAATGGAGTTAAAATTCCTTGTAATTCATTGTAAAGTAATCGGTTTGAAGAATTTAATAAACAATCAGCAAATCTTTTGAGTCGCAACTCATCCTTTAACGCTGTTCTCACGTATGCAGCCAGATCAGAAATTTTGTCTTTATCGTTCGATGGATCCTAGTGGCAAATTGAATTAGCAAAACAAAAAAGCTGATGTTCTTATATGGAACTTACTTTGATGTAATCTAATTCGTCTTTATTCAATATGTCAGCTTCCTGGATATAATTATAAGACTTTCAACATTTTCCACCGTTTCCTTAAAGTGTCTAAAAAATAAATTTAATTGTTTGTTCATTTTCTGTACGTTTTTAAGAATCACTCCGAAGTTGAAATTGAGCTAAACAGTTGGATAAAAAAATTGAATCCTTGGAAATATCCTGGAACTGAAGACTTCTGAGCAAATGAAAATTGAATTTGTTGCACTTTCTACAATTATATGAATGTATTTGAATACAGATTTAACAGATTAGTCCATGGTTTTTCCTGTTTGTTATGTTTGTTTTTAGTCATGCATGAGCCGTACTGGAATTGCAATCCGTGTGCGATAAGATATTTCCACTTATAAATTCGTCGTCAATGACCGATATGACAGGAAGGATGGGCTGAGATGAGTTAAAACAAACTTGCACTTAATTTACAAAACAAGTTAGTTTCTATTTACAAATGTTACTTATGTGTGTTGCAGGTTAAATTTATTGAACTTTTTAACAATTTATTCCTAAAGTATGATTCGCATCGAGAGACAACAAAAAATGCAACTAAAAGCAAAAAACTCCCCGATTTAAAATTCTCTGTAGTCTATTCAGAAGTTTTTATGAAACACCATGATAAATTAAAGTTAAATAATTGATAATGTGTGGTGTTTACTCCCGTCGTCCAATAAGGACTTCAGTTAGATGATCCAATTTCAATAGTTTTATTAAATTGTCACAATTGAGACTTTAATTTTTAATTTGAAACCAACATAGATGAAATTGAATCCCCAAGGCTTGATACGTGGCCCTAAATATATACCGAACCTCGAGTATTTGTGTAATACTTGTGCATTATAAATCCTCTATATGTCCACAATTATTATCAATATTGACCATATTCATGGAATTCGTCATGTTTGGGAAACAGTAATATTTTAAATGTTTATATTTTTTATGTAGTCTCGTCATTCCCCAAATATGCATAATTAATGCGGTATTTTAATATTTGACTTATAATCCTCGTGGATTCCTTTCTGTTGTTCAGTTCAAATATTTCTTTTACTAATTACGATATACAAATTAATTGAGAGACAACTAAATTATCTAAATACTAATTTTACATAAGTTTAAGTTCAGCCTATTGTTCATTTTCCAGTTCTTAAAAGACTTTTCATTGTAAGTTTTAATTTGACTAACTGTGTTGTGAACTTTATCTAATTTAAGTTTAAGTTTGTGATTTCTGTCTTTTTTAGACAAACGTTTTTAATTTAATTATGTTAATTAATAGTTGACCTCAAAGCGTCTTTTTCTACGAAAATCTATAAATACGAGTGCCTTCAAATTACTCGTTGTCATTTCTCTGTCAGTCATTCTCAATTTGTCATTCACGTTTGTCTGTACATTTTTAATTGCCATTCAATAATAATTTCTATATATATTTTTTGACGCTAACTTCAATCCGTCTAAATTTACACATTATTTATTCTATATATTGGCGTTGTGTATACTTTCTCATGAAACCATCATTTTGTATCACATCCTAAACTCCATCCATTTTTAAATTAGAGCATTTCATTTTTTAACATCATTTTTTAGTCACTCACGAAACACGTCATTTGATTACCGCTACCAGGGCAGGGTTACGATTAGAAATTAGGGCGCTGATAAATATATGAAATACCACGGGTATTTCCCACTTCGAAAAGTACTGGACAGTGGGAAATATAAGAAATATCAATGACCCCATACGACTACGAGTAACGTTTCTTATATAGCCTTGAATTTCCAACATTTCCAACCTCCCCATATATCCCACTATCATCGGAAGTATTATCTTCCCCGGGTAATACAAAACTCTGACCGCTACCAAGCAAAAATTGACAAGCAGCTTTTGCTCAAATTTAAAATTATTCCTAGTTTTTTAGTATGAACAAGAGTGCAAAATTTCATTGCTAACTGTGATCGGGTTCTGGAGTTATCGTGTTAACTGACAAATTCAATCACATTTCAATAAGAGTTGGAGTTCGGACTTAAAAGTACTCTGGTTTCTCCAATTCAATATCCAATTCAATTTGTGTCAGAATCCAAGAAAAAATGACTTTTAAGAGTTATCTTGTTAAATAAGCAATTTTCATGTGACGATGGACAGCATTAAAATGGTTTTTTGGTTTAAATTAGTAGAATAGAATGTAATGATTAAGTAGAGTGTACATTATTCACTATTTTAGGATTAGGGCACATAGTGAACCACCAAAAATCATTTTTGAAGCATTATTAAATATTAATACTTTAAATCATAAAACTTATCATGCTTAATATCACAGTCCTGTCTTAATATAATACCCGAAAGTTATCCATTAACGACAAAAATTATTTCTAACGTACGTCCATAAATTGTAAAGCAACGACAAAAACTTTTAATACTCAAAAGTGCCGCTACGTGTAAAGAGAATATCATAGAAGCGATTTCCCTTGGACAGTGCGTCGTTAAATTAGCAAATGAAAGCATAACTTTTTAAGAACCCTGATTATATATACTATCAAGGTATGTGTCTTTTCTCAGTCTGCATTTCTATACGATAGGATTTAATTAGTCATGGGTTATTGGGTGTAATAAAAAAGTTTTTTAATTATCATAAAATTATAAAATTCATTGCAATATTTTAATAAACTTAAATGAATCCTTTTAATTGGGATGAATAGTACAGTTGAATAACTGTTACACTTCAGATTCATCATCATTGAACTTGTACATGTTTAAATACGTTGCATTGGATATATACAAAATCCTTCATTTTTATTATGGGATGAGGTATTTCTAATGAATAAAATCAGTTGGGGTTGGAAATTATGAGAACAAAGAATAGAGCTGGGGAAAAGATATCTTCAAGTCCATGATTGTAAGTTAATTATGAATTTGAACGATTATAAGTTAATTCCTAATAAAATATTTACCTACAAGTCGGGTTTGTGCTTTACTCTAAATTCTTTTAAAACCATTTCAAATTGTTTGAAGACTTTCATTTTATGACAGATTCATTGAGATTTCCTAAAACCATATCTGGGGATTAGCAATCAGGAAGGAATTGAAAAAGAGAAATATATCCATATCAAATATGTTTGTGCTCTTATGAGATTGCCTGCATTCTATGACTATATATGAGTGACAGTCTACAATACAACGATGTAAAATATGAAAAGGGTTGGAAAGGTTGAAATACTAAATTCTGAGAAAATGCTTTAACATTCTCTTTTCCAATCTTCTCTTCATGGAATTTAAGTTTATTTCTTCAGTCACGATAACTAGCTCCACTTCCATCCAACAACACAACAATCTGACATATATTTCCCCAAAGCGTGAGAGTAAATTTTCAAAAGTATTTTCTAAATAACATTGTCCATTTCTAAATCGTCATCTTTAATCATGACAAATTTCAACTATAAGCCCTTAACTAAATCAGTGGAACAAATCTCAGAAGCCCTGAATATACGCTGGACAATTAAAGATTTCCCTTCTCTTTACACCAAAACAATAAGTGAAGAAATAATTTCCGAGATGAAATTTCACATTGGAAAAACAATAGATGTTGATTGCCAGTTTCTTATTATAATTAAAAAGAAAATGAATGAAGAGGTGAACGTGATGGAATTATTCATTGAATTCTTCAACGAAAGATCCAAAGTGATCAAGGTATGTGTCAGTGGGCTGGCTGAAGCGCAGAAGATTGACGGACAAAAGATAACCTACAATTCCTTTGAAAAGGTTTACTTTGATGACTGGGGATAACAAAGTCAGAGTTTGGGGAACACTGGACAATCCAAGGGGCAAAGAAGACATGGTTTCATTGTTGATGAGAATTTCATCTGGTATTTCAAAATTGAGATCTTCAAGCTCCTACCCAACAATACATTCCTACAGGATCCCGAGCTTTCCTTTGTGGATAAGAATATTTCACAGGATTTTGCTCAGATACTCCATTATGAACATCATTCCGATGTGGAATTTTGCATTATGGGAGAAAATGGAGTGGAATTTAATGTGAAAGCTCACAAAATTATACTTTGTGCAAGAAGTCCAGTATTCCATGCAATGCTCAAGGATGAAGCCAAAACGAAAGAATCCCAAACAGGGAAGATAATCATCAAGGATTTCTCCCCACAGGCAATCAGACTCATGCTTCAATTCATCTACACAGGTGCAATTGATGAAGAATGGAGAAACTATGCAGCTGAATTAATTAGGGCAGCAGATATGTATTCACTTCAATCTTTTTCTCAATTCATCGAGGATAATTTTATTCTGGCTTGTAAACCTGAAAATGCAATTATCCTTCTCAAAATAGCAAAGTTATGCAATATATGGACGGAGATTGTGAAGCAGATTCTTGAATATATTAGGGAAAATTTGGAAAATTCTCTGAATTATATTTGATTGTTGTTTTATAATCAAGTTTATCTGTTGACAAATAAAGCTTTGGAAAATATTAATTTACATTTTAATGAATGGAATTTAAATTAATAATATTTTTAAAATATTAAATCGAAAAGTCAAATAAGCATTGTTGCAGTGCAGTTGGAATAAATGGTTCTACTGTGCTGTCCATTTCAGATGCCAATGAATTATCTTCGACAATCCGATTATTTTTACGAGCTAAAAGGAATTTTATAAAATCCCATTATCAATGGAATCATAGTAGGAATAAGAACCATGTCCCTTCTTGACCACTGTTTAACATTTTCAATGCGCTCCTCATTGGAAATCCCAACACCTGTTTTTGAAATTCCCCAAGTGAAGTTGAAATTTCAAGCTAAAAAATAAACATAAATTTTATCTTAAGTCCATTGTCTCTTGAATATCTTTACTATATGCCCCATACAACTCTAAACGGAGTTTTAAACTGTCTTATTGTAGTCGTAAATTGCTCAGATAAATACAATTCTATTTCGAAATAAATAAATTATCCGTGTGAGGATTTGGAATAGCTTCACAGAAGTGCTGCAAAATAATCGACGCAATTAGAATGAACATGAAATGAACTGTTGATTTTTTGCATTATAATTTCAGAATGAATCTCATTATTTTAGAAGAGGATTAAAAGAACTGGAAATGTCTTCACCGACTTTTAATTCGTCAATGGGAGAAATTTGGGAAACTTCTTGGACGTTTTTCCGTTGCAATGGAAATTCGTGAAAAAACAAAAAAAATACTAGAATTTAATGGAAGTTGATTTAAAGTGGAATTGTGAGTAGTACTCACTCACAGAGTACACTATTTCTGGCTGAAGTAGGTATTTATAATAACAGTTGCATTAATTTTCGTTGAACGTGAAAAGTAAATTAATTTTTATCTATTTTTTAATTTAATAGTATTCATATGATTACTTTATATTTCCATCAAAGTACGTCTTATTGGGACAAATTGTATGTAAAATATTGCATGATTGGGAGTATTTGAGAATATTAGATGAAGTTATTTAAGGATTTTGGCTTGATTTAAATAAATTCCACTTTATTCCGTTTTGACAAACCCCGCGTATAAAATACCAGCAAATTCCAGTAAATTCCGTACTACCATTCCACCTGGAATTAACCATCCGAAACTTTTAAAATGAAGCAGCGTCCCTATTTATTTTTGTAATTCTCATTGATTCATATACTTTAACCTTTATTATCCCTTATAAACCTTTCAGCAGTATATAAAACCCTTGTACATAAAAGGTTATGATAAGAAAAATGTTATTATATTTTTTTGAATAATAACATCATTCCTATCTTGAGTAGATGGGCAATTTTGGACTGAATTATTGATTGCAAGGGTATATTCATCGATCTTTAGGGCAGTGAGAGAATCCTGCTCATAACTTTAAATCCCATGCAACATACTGGGTTAAAAATTAAAACATGCCCCCTTGCACTAAAACGTGTTAGAATGAACCTGAAAAATTGTTTACTACTGAAACA
>JAQFZB010000116.1:0-29912 GCA_034695165.1 Desoria trispinata
ATAGTAAATGATGCTAAATAAGAATATTAGAAACATATCAATGACTAATTGAATAATGATATTCGTCAAAATATATGATATCGAAGCAAACAAAGAACAAATCCACATATTTTTAGAAAAGACCTCATTAAAAGTTATTTGATTTCTATATATAGAATCTGAATAATCCTGCTTTTATATATATTGTTTTTCGTTTCAAATTCAAACTCTGCAAAATGTTAAATCCATAATCTATAGAATTCAATATACTCTGCTAGCATTATTAGAAGGAGGGTAATTTACTATTTTATTTTCCAAATTAAAAATCCACTTCAAGAGAAAACCCAACTACTCTAGTATTATAATATTGCTCAAGTGTGCGGTTAAGGGGAATTTCAGCTTTAATTGTATGAGAAATAGTGGCGACGATGAGGTTTCTTTGCCCTTATAGTTTTATTCTAGTACCAGTGCCACTTTTTGCATTTCTATAGAACATATAGTACACTTGTGGTTGATGTAGCTGTGACTATGATGAAGACATCAAATCTAAATCCAATATTGTGAAATTTACAATTGATCTTTGAAGTGTTTTCGATTGTCCTACCTGCCTATATTCCATATGCTATCATTTTACGCAGAATTATTCCTCTCGACTCAACAGGACGAGGGGAAATCTTGAGCAAGGATTGAGTACTGCACGTAAGAGACACTATAAAATATAGTAAGTGCATTGCTATATAATGTTGTGTCACTATCTTCATCATCATAAGAGAATGACAGAATGTAGTATCTGAAAATGGAGTATTTTCTAGCAAAAATCAACTTTTCCTCTTCTTTAACGTAAATGACAAGAAGGATGATGGCAGAAATGTTATTATTAAAGTAGATCAAAAGCTTTCACCATAACCATCCACAGAAGAATAAGAACGTATAACTCCGATCTAATCCCTCTGTCCATAGATATATAGCGTCTCATCTGCCCCTCTCTTCTAACAAGTGAAAGTAAACCGTTTCAGATATCCTGTCATCATCATGATAAATCTCTATTTAATAGCGTATTTATTTTTATGCCCGCAAGAAATTGTTTCGTTTTAAAATCCTTCTAAAAAACCGGTGCTTAATCCACAAACTTCCGTCTATGTCTACCCTACAGATATGAAACTGCTCACTCTGGACTTTTACTCCCCATGTATAAGTATTTGCATTAATTTTGAGAAAATAGAAAAGATTTTATGAACGTGATCTATAAATATTTTTTAATTTTTTGTACCGTCCATTTTGCTGTAGAAATCCTTGAAAGTATTCCAAAACACAATAAAACAGTCCTCAAGAGATAGATGCTCAGGCACAACTGAACTATCAGTATGAAAATGCAAGACTGGTCAAAGCATTTTCTTCAGCTTAACATTAAGAAATCTCCTTAAATTTTCCATATTTACCTTCCCCAAAGCTCTGAAATAATTATGTGCAATTTTGTGGATAAGGAATCGCAGCTACAATTATTTTACACTATATTCCATTTATCAATATATAGGTATACCTGTCAATATACTCGTCTAGAAGAATCATATCGTTTTGCATAGCTACAAGCTGGTTGACAATTGTTACTTATCACGAATAGTAGTTGCGTATAATTCTATTTACGGAGGTGGACAGTAAGTATTATTTTATTAGTATACAGTTTTAATAGAAATTTTCAAATGTACCCATCGTGTGGAGAGTATATAAGGTGGCATAGGAGATGTAAATTATTCAGATCATCGATTAAGAATGAGCTTTTACTTTTACTAACAAAACAAACGGAACTCAAATATAGTGTTTTATATGTTGCATGGTTATAATATAATTATAGCAGACAAAAGCATCAGGACTTGACTTTCATAGTTTGCCAATTTAATTGCTCTCATTTTTTCAACTGTAGATTACAATAGGACACATGCATTATGTATTTGAATCTTTTTTCTTTTTGAACTTTTGAAAACATTTTTATTTTGTCAGGAAATAAAGTTAGAAGCTTTACATTGGATAATTTATTTTCAATCACGTTACTAGCAATTAATTAAATAACCTTCGGTAATTAAGTAGAAATAATTGGTTTAATAATTATATTTACTCCATTATCGTTCAAGAGCTCAAACTGAGCAAACTGACGATGAGTTTTGGTTTTCTCGTGTTGAAGAATTCATTTAAATTTGGACTTGTTGTTGATATCTCTTTTGACACGCAATGCATAAAAGTTGAAAATAAACCGTTCAAAAACAGTTTGCTAAAATAGTAGCTTAATGATACCAAAAACAACAACGCCTTCATGGTTGTTTAAGAAGATGCCATTCCCTTGAGACTGGATGTATTATCTGTGCTGTGCTGTGGGTGAAATTGGGCGAGGGCATGGGTTGTGGATATTTCCCTATTGTATAATATTGAAAACAAACTAAATTCAAAATGAATGCCATAGTATTTTTTGAATTGCTGCACAATTTCATAAATAAGTTGAATTCTGACATTTTTATTAGAGTCCTACTTAATAGGAGAAAGCATTTCAGTTATCTCAGTAGGTTAGCTTATAGAAGTTATAAACGGGAATATGAGAAAGCTTCCGAGATTTATTTAGAACATGGAAGAAATCTAATAATATAATGGCAGTATATACTTTGGATTGTTACAATTGCATTTGAGATGAGACTGAGATGATGATGATGATGAGATGTGCCCAGTGTTAATAATTTAGAGTGACTTGTTGTTGGAACTGAAAGTAGGAAGTTAAGGGCGAGGTTATTTTTCATTAAACGTTTTGTTCCTTCCTAGCAATTAGAGTAAAGCAGCAAGCAGTTGTATAGTAACATCATAAGTAATAGCAGAAGAACACACAAAAGAGCAACTCAACACGAATAGGAAGTAAAATCTAATTTTCTCAAAATATGGAACAACTCATTGCATTAGATATTCATGAGTGAGGAACATGATAAAATATTATCGCGTACACAATAATATTCTTCTGGGGCTGTAAGATTATGTAATGAATGACACCAACCCAAATACACAACTATACTACATATAGTATATACCTACTTTCTGTCATGACCAGAATGCTTTTAATGTTTCCAATGTATTTCCATACGAGATGATGATGGTAAATTAATCCATATAATAGAATTGTATTTTATATAAGCTGCATAATATTCATGTTCCGTATGTACATGGATATTGATTTGACATTTTTCCAACATTTATTATAGAGAATAAATTATAAATAAATAAATATCTATAAATCAATAAAACCTTTTCTTAAGTTTGTAGAAATTTAATGATTTTTCTCAGCAAACCAAAGGAAATATATTCAATTCAATTCACATTTTCATTTTCGCCTAAAAGTTTATAAAGTGGCACGAACGAAAGAGGATTTGTCCCAAAGATATTTCTTATGAGACTGAATATTAAATTTAAAAGAAGTCTTCAATGATAATTGTAAAATATGACATGACATGTGAAGAACACAAGGCGTGGGAGAAAATCCATGAAATGCAAAATTCTACAAAGAGGAAACTTTCTTCTTCTCATTTCCCATACATTTTATATACAGAATTTTATGCCCCCAAGTGAAAGTAAAGCATAGTAGTCTACACCTCTGGAGTAAAAAGCTATGAATATGGATTCATTCGTATCTCATCTAAAAGGACGTTAAAATGAGACGACCACGATAACACCTTTGAATTGAACTCATTTATGATCTGGCTCTAAAAAGTATAAAGGTCAGAGAGACACATATACTCATACGTTTACTTTTACTGAATGTTGTCTCAAGAGAAAATATGCATGTGAATCTAAAATATTTGATATTGTATAACATTTATAAAAATATTAATCTCTTCAATTGAAATATTATTATACTTTGTTGGAAAAGGATCAGGATCAATTTAATATTCTATATTTCCTTTTGAAAATATACCTATATGTTGAACTGTATGGTGTATCCCACGCAGGATTTGATCTCGGCCAAAGAAGTAAAGTAAATATAATCTGATCCAAATTCAAGATGAGCTATAATGCAATGGTCGTAAGTGCCAACAGTGCAGAGTAATAAGAAAGGGTGCTTCAAGAATTCCCAAGAATCTTAGCTTATTTTAGCCCAAATTGAAGGCAGTAGTTGAGTTCAGTTTCACATTTCCGCATATTTGTAAAGAAAGTATAGTGTTGTGGGGTTGTGTAAACTTGGTCAGAGAATGGGAGGAAATAGGAGTTACTCTGCAATAAAAGAACCTGATGGCTAACCAAATGTACATAATAATATTGCTTTCCCTCTCCTCTGTTATGCACAGAGAACCTACAACGACTACACTTACACTACGTAAACATGCAAGTGCACAATAAAAACCAAATAACTTCTTGTTCAATTTCACAAATTTTCATCAAAAACAGAAATGAGAATTTCTTGGGAATGAGAAATTTTCTACATGTAAATATGAAAACATGTAAATAAGAAACGCATTTCTTTTCTACTTTTTACACTGTAATTTAAAGGGAATATATCAGAATCATCATTGAGATGATGATGCACTCATTGTAAACCGTATTCTGTCGTAGACTTACTTGTTTTAATCTTTAAAAAGTGAACAATGCTTCATCATCATTAATGAACTAGCTAAAGAACGACTACCATAGTCAGTATACAGTAATAGTAGTTGTTCACGTAATTTTAGCAGATTCCCCGTTGAAGAGACTCACAATCAGAATCAAAGAGATGTCAATGTCTTAGACTTTCTCTCCCTTTTGTAAAAAAATGACTTTTAATATGAATAATACTTTTGTAACTGCTAAGAAATATAGATTATTTTCCTTCACCATACTACTACTTACTTTGCTGGAGTTTCTCTTTTTGTAACACGGCATTCTCCTAATCATTAACAAATCCTCATTTTTTTGCAAGCCAATGAATATGTAAAGAAAAGACTATTATAATAATGCGTTACATGTGCGGCTTCTCTCCGCCTACTTTCCACTAAAAATAATTCTAGTTTGTGTAGCTTGGGAATTATAATTTCATGTCACATTATTGTGTCTTCTTTCCCATAATGTCTCCTTTTAATTAAATTCAATTTCAACTTTTCCCATCTGCTCCTATTTAAAAATGATAGAGCTTTTTTGACCCTTTCACCTCGTGTGGTTTATAACTAAATAGCTCTTTCATGATAATAATATATTTCACCTTTCTTTCTAAAAGCCCTATTAATTTCTACACACTCTAAAAATATGACATGAAAAAATGATGAGAAAGGGCTTATGAAAAGTTTTCTCAATTATATTTTCTTTTCTTGGATAAATCACACTTCATGTACTAATGATAGTAGTACTATTATATTGGTAGAAAACAGATCATTTATATGCATATGAGCAAGAAGTACTATCATGTCGTGTAATGTGAACATGAAACTTGGATTTGAAAACGACTCTGAGGAGGAAAAGTAATGGATTGCGGTTGGTTGTTTCATTAACTCAAGTGCGAGTTGGGGAATATAAAGTTTCCGCTGTAAAAAGGTAAATTGCTATTTTAGTGGATCTGCACTTTCCCCTATGCCTGCTATGTTATATATATCTATGGGAATGATGGAATGGAGCGAAGGTCCTTCTTAAGAACACAGAAGAAGCAAAGTGTTATGGAAATTCATGAAAAACTTCTTTGTTCTCATTGGGAAGTTGAAATTGACTGTCTTTGTTTGTAGGTGCTGTGAATACTCAAAGTTGGCAGCTGGAGCAGGTGATGTGGAAAAATGCGTCAAGTGAAAATACTTCACCTGCTTTCACCGCCCAAGAAGAAGTAGAAGAAGATGAAGGAGTAAGGCACAGATAGAGAAACTAATACTATACAAGAAAATCATTATTCTTCGTCCTCTTTCTTATACTTTTATGGATATCTTCGTTTTCGTGTTAAGCTGACTGAATATGAGTTTAATTATCTTCTAAAAACTTTGTGAAAATGAGTTTCTTCTCTTGAGACTATGGTTTTGTGGATCTACTGTGGGATGATGAGGATTAAACTTACCCCGCTCTAGTTTCCCCATTGAACCCTGATGAGAACGACTAAGGGCCGGTTGATGAGATGATTCTTTTTGTTTCCTTCTACGAATACGGAATCCTGTCGTCTTCTTCTGTTGATGATGGTCACGTTGTTGGGGATGTGAAGAGTCGTTGGATGAGTCCGAGTTGGTATCTCGCCGTTTATGAACACTGGCCCCACCACCCATTCTGCTCGTGCTTTTAATACGTATTTTACTGTGGAAGAACACAATGGATTTCATAGAATTAGCCACACAGCTAGTCATATATATATATATATGTATACATAGACACAAACTCTTTCACTCTTTTGCTTTCTTCTCTATGTGTCAGCTCTGACTCTGGGGTAAAGAGCTGAGCAATCCACTCTACACGGTGATGATGGTGAATATATACGTATTACACTCTGCTCTACTAACCAATGCATGGTCACCTTATTTGCCAACCTTTCACTTTCATTTCTATTCCCTTCCATCCACTACTACTACTACTACTACTACTATTGTAATAGCAATGAAACCAAACTCAGCTCACCTATAAAAATTGCTGGATAATCGACCCAAGAGTACCAAACTACCGATCTAAATCTAAGCCCATTCTTTATTCTGTCTCTCACGTCCTTCCCTCTTACTATTCCCATCGTCCTTCTCTTCGTCCAAAAGAAATCATTACACATATTATGACTTCACTTGCTTCAATATATGACTACTCTACTGACACCCACAGCACCAAAATATGTTCAGACTTCACCTTTGCCCCATCTAATCCTATTATAATCCATGCTACACGTAATTTACTACTCTTGACTTCTTTTCTCTCTCTCTCTCTTCCATCCATGTATACGTACGTACATGTCATTGTCGTCCTCACTTTTTCCAAGACTCAAGTAATAGTAAGTACAAAAATAGTTCCGTGGTGGACATTTTATTTATATATGCTGAGAAAAATGTTCAAGAGAAACATAATCACGACGAATGAGAAAAAGTACTAGGAAAATAGCAGTAATAACAGGTTAAGGAAAAGATAAAAACCTGCAAATACTATTTCTCCAATGAATTAATGATTCCTGAACTTTCTTTAGAAGCAATGAGAGAAAGAAGTAGCAGCAGCAGCAGCAGCCAGCACTACCACCACAACTCATCAAATGACTGAACAAACAGAAAACAAATGGGGAAAATTATACGATAACGCAATCTTACATGCCACATGGCTCAAACAATGTAATAGCCATAGCACTTTCTCTACACCAATACTACTACTGCAACCAACCAACATAACGTATTGACCCTTTCTCTACAATTTCCTCCTCCATACAAGAGTCTTCAACTCATCACTTTAGTACCAATCTTATCCTTTCATAATAGTAGTTTTCACATTAGATTCTTTTCTCCTTGCACTAATTCTATTTTAATATTATACTAATTTCTTCTGAGCTGAGTTAATATCTAATGAAGAAATTTCCCTTGCATAAGTTGTCCTATGTAGTACAGTAACAATAGTAAATGCGAATTTCGTAATCAGAGTTTCATAAAGGATAATGGATTATTTGCATTTTCTATACCATTCATTCGTTGTTGTGACTCTGAATGTCTGAATACATTAATTTATATGTCATGTATTACGTTAAGGATTTAAAATCAACTTTCCATCTGGGACTTGCCTTTCAAACAGAAATTTACATTTACATGTATTATCAATTCTGTCCCTTTGATTTTCACGCTACTATTCAAAATCTCAGTTTAACAGTGTAGCGTAAAATTAAAAACTAGTAGTACTTTATGTAATCTATAAAAGACTTTTCTTTGTGCTGGAGTTTCCATTAAACTGCTCTTCACATCTCATCTTGTCAATTAAATGCTGACAATTTCATCATAAATGAATCTACAAGCAATAAATTCATGTCTCTTTACTCAACTAATTTCTCTCTCTTTCTCTCTAATATTAGTTTGTTTTGTTAGCTGTAGTAAAAATTATGTCTATAGTACCTAACCCGCTGTTGGAAATGATAAATGAAGTGTTGGTTGTTTTACTATGTGATGAATTTCATTGTGCAATTCCTACTGTGCTGCTGCTGTGTTGGTTTGCTTAATAAATAAATGCACAAGGGTTTTCATTGTTCTCACATTCTCAGGTATTTTATATTTTATGTGTTTTTCCAACAACAGCGACGGATGAGGAGGGCAGAAGAAGAGACACGAGTTGTTAATAAATTGACGTGAAATACACTACAATTATGAGTGTAGATAACAATATGTTAGACTAATGTCATTCCTACATGAACTAAATATACTTATCAACAAACCTAGTGAAGCAACACCTTTCACCTCATAATCTAACCTATTTTGCAATTTTCAATCCAATGTTATTTATTATATGGAAAGTTTTTGGGGAACATGATGATGGAAATACTAAATACTTGTTGGTTAAGTTTTCTTCTTATTTATTGGACGTTGAAAAGTTGATAAATATTTCCACACTATTTCCATGTAGGAGTTAGTTATTGTTTATGGAACAATTGTTTTCCCATTTAACCCCGCAAAGAACAAAAGTAATACAATTTGTCAGTC
Organism: Desoria trispinata; assembly: GCA_034695165.1. Lineage (NCBI taxonomy): Eukaryota > Metazoa > Arthropoda > Collembola > Entomobryomorpha > Isotomidae > Desoria > Desoria trispinata. Next base: position 8,598 of record JAQFZB010000116.1, read on the forward strand.
TCTCTTTCTTCTCTTGCAATGAGCTTCAAGATAATAGTAGTACGTTTTCCTATTATTCTTCCTCTAATACTCTACTCTATACTATCTGACAGAGGAAATATTTCTGTCCGCTTTATTCCCTTGACTTGATATCTGTCTCTCTGCTCTGTCTTCTGAGACACTAGAGTATTTTCCATTAGTGAAAATGACAGTAATGACTAATCTAAAGAATCAATGGAGAATTATGCGCAAACTTGTAGCCAAAATTTGTTATTCCTTGTCCATGGTTTATGAATGAAGCTTTTGACTGTGTAAATATTCATCAGTAGCAGAAAAAGAAAAGAGGCTTCATGATCAAGAAGAGACAGCAGGAGAAATTTAAATGACAGGTTGAAAGAAAAATATCATGAAATGTAGTTGGATGCGTTTCCTATCTCTCATTCTCTATAATTGTTGGCATTTGACATATTAACCATGCAAATAACAATACAGAGTACAACTTGTATTGTTGTACTCTGTTCTATTCTCCTCATGGCTTATCTACTAGTCAATTTACATTAAATTTGTTTGTCTATTTTCTGCAATCCATATAGCACGGTATAATATTATCTTGCAATATGCGGAAGAGGTGTTATGATAATTTCATTTTAACTACATAATGGAGGTATAAGTTGTTGTTCCATTATGGAAGATTTTTTCATGTATTTTTAAACGCTGGCATTATCCCATTAAATGTTTCCTGGATATAATAGAATAGAAAGGTAAATGTAATGATGAAGCATAGCCAGAGGATAATGCCATAAGGCAAAACAAATGAAGGATATGGTGAAAGCCTTCTTTTATTATACATTATGAAATAGCATTATGCATAGTGCACTTCCTTCCTGTTGGCTTCTCATCGTCCTCAGAAGAAGAACCAAACTCTTTTCCTCTAATAATATGCTTTTGAGCTTCTTCCTTGGGCGTTATTATATAAATTGTGGCATTTCTCTAACAAACACTGGCTTTTTCATATTATTATTTGTTTTCACGGGTTATTTGCTTATAGAAACCTGCTGTGATGCTATTTTTCATGGTATGATGATCATCTATTGCTACTACTACTGTTAATATTATAGATAGAACACACAAAGTCCCCTATCAGCATCGCTTTATTCTCTCTACATTTTGTATGTATACATGCAAAATTGAAAAGAAAATCTTAAATTAGTTGACATTTCGCATTCAACTTCTCTTAAGAGCAAAAGATGAGCTAAGTGCTAATAATAATATTAATGAAACATGTTGTGAATACTATTGTGCACTAAAGAGCATTGCGTATGAGATAAAGAACACTTCAACCATAGTCATACACTCTGGTCCACCTATCATCACATAACTAATCAAGTTAATAAAACCTGTTGAACTTATATAGTTTACTCTTGTCATGCACCTCTGCTCCCCGGTATATGATTGACCCTCTTCTCTGTTGGGTCTTATGCTCTTGTGACCTTATGAACTATATGACTATATTAAACCAAAGGATGGTGAAAGCCAAGAAGAAAGGCGTTACATGTGGGAATAGGAGTCCCAAAGAAGAGCAATGGAATGGACGTTCAATAAAATAGATGATAGTGTGCGGATGAATTAGAACATTTCATTGTGCGTGCCAGAATCTGCCAATATCTTACAACCCTTCCATCCACAAGTGTCAGTTAATAATTTACAGTAAAAGTCTTATATTACCTGAAGAATACTAATCCCATCCATGATGATGGGTCTACCACTACTACCACAATCTACAATAGTATAGCAGCAACTATAAAAGTCATATAAGAACAAAAGTAAAAGTCATGATGTAGTAATAATACGTTTTCTCTTTCAAAAGTCCTTCATTTACATATTTGATGTCTTTTGGTTTTATTAAAGTTCACCTGTTGGTCACTCACTGCTTAAATCCAACTCAGGTTTCTTAGCTTTAATATTCACTCACTTACACTCGTACAACACTCGTAGTGTTTTTAAATGCAGTTATACTTTCAACATGCAGAGAAAATACTCGTAGTATAACTATTCAATCTTCTTAAGGTACGATGAAGGTCAGGTCATATGAGATTGTTTTTGTCAGAGTATTATATTGTTATTATGTTGCGTATCTCTATTCACTGTGCCTGGGAACCTTTTTATGATCTTTGTAATAGGAAGTAACCCGATGCTTTTGCTTCGTTCAATCCATAAAATAAAAGATGAGAAAGGTCAAAAAGAAAGAAACAAGTTCTTCTTTTACCAATTTCTCATCGCTTTTATTATATCGTCGTCTTATTTTTATAATCGAGTTTTTTCTTTTCTACCAAATAAGAATTAAGGTCAAGCTTGCGGTGATGTTAGAATTTAATAGATGAAGGGCAAACGCTTAGAATTTCCGATGAGACTTTCTCTCTTGATCTTTGCTTTTGACTTGGCACATAGTAAATGGTGTGTTGGTGTGACTGAGAGCCACGAGGATCTGATCCTATCTGAAAGGTCTCAGAGTCGACAGATACTTTTTAGTAATTTGTGAGTAGAATCCCGTAGCTGTGTATTGCAACTATTGCTATTGCTCCTCTCTGTATGTATGTGTGTGTATGTCTTTGTCCCAGATCTTACCACTGCACCACATATATAATAAACACACGGAGAAATTCAACTCTTGGTTCTTTTACTCTGCTGCTGTTGGAAAGAAGTAAGAGTTGTGAAGGGTACAAGAGTAAAAGTAAGTACAACGGGACTGGGACCATTCTCTTTTGGCTTTGACTCAATGTGCGTGTGCCGTACAGTTTCGGATTATTCGGGTATTTCGGTTATTGCATGGAATCCACTTTCTCTTAACCATTATTTTATGTCTCAGAGAGAAAAAAGAAAGTTGGCTTTGAATTGAGACCGTCTCACTTTCACCTCACCACAACGCATTTGCATCTGGCCACAACCACTCTACTAATAGTGTATTACTATAATAGCAACAACTAACTACTCTCCTAGTTTTTTCAATATTAAGAAATAGCATCGGCACAATTGACCGTTGGACACGGGTACAAGTTGTTTAAGTAATTGTATACATGATGGATGTCTAAGTAATCAACTTGCAACTATAGTATTTTAGTATTGTGACACTAACAATTCCATCAGAAGAAACCACAAGACTTGAGAAATAAAAGCTAGAATAAATATCTCCACATTCATTCTACTTTTACTCTAATGGCTGAAGAGACAGAAAATTCAGAGAAAATATGCTCTTTTTGTACTTGCAATTAGTTACTATTGTATTGACAAGGATAATAAAACTACACACGATGAGAATAATACATTGAGCTATTGAGCATGTACTTTTTGTTGTATAAAGAAGGAGAAAGTACAGTTAATGTATAATATAATATTTATTCATATGTTTATCTCCGATCATGTCAATAATATATAGTACAATGGAATGAAGAATAACAAACGATCATGCTGTTATTCCTCATCATCTCTCCTGTGAAAATCCTCTTATTGTTCTATGCTCATGTACTTTTACTTACTGTTTCCTATTTATTATAATCCTTTTCCTTATCCAAAATGTAACTTTACCCTTCACAATGTCACTAACAAAGCAAACGTTACAAAAAAATTGTTATTGTTGTTTTTCTCTATGATAGAAGCGTCCATGAGTCAATTTCATTGACGTAGAATGACTATTATTATTTTTTATCATTATTATTATTAGAATGAGAAAAGAAATGTCATGTGGTGACTGTTCTGGCAGTTGATTTATCAAAATGATGATGTATTTATTTATTCTATAATTTTAAAATCAATTTTTTGTTTAAATCAAAATTCTTAAATCTCAACATTGCTATATTGATGCGACTTTTGGATAAAATATACAGAAAGCCATATGATTTCATAATAATAATAATATTGTTCGTTTTCTCAGAATGCATAACATTTTATGATATTCCTATTTAATGAAAATGAAAACCTGATTTAATAAAATGAATAATCGACATAGCAGAGCTTATAGGAAATGAGTAATTAAAAGAGGTATCTTTTCATTTAATATCCAGTCCATTTTAATGTGGGTGGCTTTCTTATTACAGAATATGTTCCAGGAAAGGGGTGTTTGCATTGAATACTGGGAAGACCCATAAATGTCAGTATGGGTTTCTAAACCATTCTAAAGCTTCCATGAATCTATTTCATTTTGATTGCGTGAAAACGATAATTCCAATTACAACAAGATAATATTACATTTACTCAATTTTCCAGGATGTTTACGGAATAATGTTATGTCTGACTACATTTTCAGGAAAAGTGTAAATAAATAAATTATTTGACATTAGTAAATATAGACAAAATCTTAAAATGAATGACAAGCCCTGTAAAAAGTTCTTAGTTCTCGGGGTTAATTTTTCATTGTTGAATAGACATAAATCTTCAGTCAGGGCCAAAGTTCAGTAAACACAACTTCTCACATCCCATCTTGATCCCGTTTGATTGATCAATACAATTTCTTTTTCTACAAGTAAGTAGCATCGTCATGTTACAAATTTTAACTTTTATTGATTATTATGGTCAATCTGTATGCCAAGTATTTCTATATCAAAAGTATTTCATGGGCAGATGGTCAAACGAATGATACGTGAGAGGAATGAATACTTTTTATTCTTATCACTATGTATTTCGAAGAACTGATGCAATCAATCAACCCTTTGGTCTCATCTGGTAGGAAGTTGAGAGGATCTATGATGTCAGGAATTGCATCCATGTAGAGAAAGAAATATAACTTTCAATAATAATTTTGTTGAATATAAATTGAGTTACTTTGCATTATACATTCTTCAACTATAAAAATTTAATTTTCGTTGTAATAGAAAGAGTAATAAAATATCTAGAATCCAAATCATACAATTTTTTTGTTTTTTTTGCCCAAATTTAATAATGACAGTAAATAAAGTAATATGTTATTCCATATGGAATATACATCATAAAGTATAGCTAAAACATTTCCTTTTATTTCAAAGGGATTGTGTATAAAACACGTCAACATTTAACATATACTAATTTTATGGACACCTTAACTTTAAACTTCAAGTAAAACTTCAATAGAAACAATTATATATGTAACACTATGAGCTAGAGCTGCATACAAATACATTCAGATAACTATTACAATTAGAACAATGTCATTTAGGTAATAAATTAGAGAAGAAATTATTCCTGAATAGTTTACATAATTTTCAAATGTAAATAATAATAAAAGAGTGGGAAGATTACATAATAGTCAGACAGATGAGGAAGAAGAGATCAAAGAATTCTATTATTTTTGGAAGGATCTATTTCAGCTACATCGTTTCGCTATGAATAAAATACTTTCATATATTTTCCTTAAATCGTTATGCATTTGGAAGGAATTTGATTGTAATTGTGGAACATGAAATCGTCGTTTGTTTTTAGAAGAAAATGACCGTTTTTTGCAGAAGATAATATTTGGAATAAATTTAACTCTACGATGAATTGAAATAGCTACTTTATGATTCTGAGACCGATACTAGAAACTTTGGAAGCTTTGAATTGGCATTAAAATATTACGGGGGAGTTTGGCCGAAGCAAGAAAGGCAGAGGGGAAAGTCAGTTTTAAAGTCTAAAAATAGGCTTTGAGCCTAAACAGTCATACATGTATTTTAATTTCAAAGTATTGTAATATCTAATAAATTCGAGGTAAGGTAAGGTTTGTCACTGGTACAATGGAAGTTAAACATGTAGTCATTAATCATTAAGAAGGTAATTAAAAAAGCTGTTCCTAGAACACCATCTACTTTTACAACGCACTTAATTGCAGCACCAATGTTGCATTATACTATTCGAAGGGACAAGAGAACACGTAAATGTGAGATCACGTTAAACGTACACATTTGAGTTTTTGGAATAATTTTGCGATTCGGTTAACGAGAGTAATTAACATTAAAATTGTAAATATTCCATTCAACAGCAAATTGTCCGTTCATTATACATCATTTAGTAACGGACCCCGTGTTAAGACTTGAGTCGAATGGCTATTAGATCTTCGTCAGTTCCAAATGACATTCTTGCTTCCTCAAAATCAGAAACGGAAATTTGACAGATCCCTTTAAATAAAATGAAGAAGCTTTATTGGAGTAATGAATGAATGAATACTTCCTTGAAAATAAAGACAAGTAAAGTACTTACGCTCGCTTAAACTAGGATTTCGATAATAGACGACTTTCTTCTCTACACTGTAACCAACCAAGACTATAAAGTGGCCTTGATATTGATCGCAGCACAAGTAGCGACAGACAAGAAGAAAATTCCACCGACAGGATAAACAGTTCAATAAATTTGCATTAACTAGAGCAATTATTGGTCCTGCAGTTGCGAGATAATAAAAAATATCTTCGATTGCTAGAGAGCGTTGTGAGACTTTCAAGCCATATTTTTCCGAGTTTCGGAAAAGATTTAGAACCCTGGCTTTATCCTAAATATGAAAATAATTTGAATAAAAAATGGCCTTTCACCAACAGTTTTATCATAAATTACTTGTATAAACCATATACCTTGTCAATAGCACCTTTGTAAAATTGTTCGTTCTTCAAGTCTGGGTTAACACCCAAACACATTGTGAACATTTCATGCTTGACACCGTAGTACGAGAGTATGTAACACAAGTCTATGGTCCATGTACTAAAAAAGGTTCAAACAAACAGTATATTAACATAACCTATTGTTCCAAATCTTCAGAACACAGACAGAATTGACACATTGTATACCTTTTCTCAAATCCTGTGTCAGGGTTACTGGCAAACCACTTCAAATTTGTCAAAAAGTGTTGCCTATGTTCCCTGTTTAAACACATTGCGACACATGAAATCCCACAATCCCAGTCTGAAGTCTGCGTATGGTGTTCAAGATTGTGAAGAATGCGGGGAATGTCCAGCAAGAAATCTACGCTCCGTTTTCTACAAAGTGTCAGTTGTCAATTGGAGTTGAACTATGGTAAATAAAATGGATTTAAATATCATTGACTCACTTTGGAGAGCCTACGACAGGATAGAACATCTTCTCAGGATGTAGAAAAGGTTCCAGATCTATAGGAATGGCGATTTGAGACCAGGCGTTAGGATCAAGTGATCTTGATGTGACACCAAGACCATTTCTGAGCATAAGAAGGTCATCCGACGATTTTCTATTGTCAAATGGGCGATCATTTGATCTGACAGCAGCTCGCATCACTCTGGGCGAATTCTGAATACTGCTTATGGATAGATTGCTGATTGCCTTATTTGTGACATTGACATTATTATGCTCATGTTCGTAATCACACATTGACGATGAATCAATGCGACCTCGAGAGAAGGACAGTGCTGAATTTGAACTTTCTTTACTGGAATTGTTGCTCCTTATTACCACAGTGTCGGAAAAATTGTCCATTTTTTGTCTTGATATTTTAATTCTAAGCGAATGTGTAGTAATGTATACCAACCAACGTTGAGAATTCCACACGGAGGAAGAGCAGTGTCATTCAAATCCTGTTTAAGAAAAAAGATATTTTTGATATTTGTTTTTAACTTATGCAAGGACAATAGACAATGGGGTATGTTGTAACATCCTTTCTCTTCACAAAGAATAGACACAATAGCTTATTATCTGTCTGTCCAACACAACAATTACCTTCTATATAGTAAGTGTATCAAACTCTTATATTTTATACTGTCAGAGTAATACTAATACAATTTATACAAAAAGAGAAAGCAGTTACGAGAAAAAAACAAGGAAATTTATCGTTATACTTTTTTCCTCTCAAACAGATTTAGGTCTATGGCATTTACTTTGACATTTTATTGACTCATTCTTTTCCAAGAGAAAACAAACTGTACAGCTAATTCTATTCACCTATGCAAAATACAATCTACCCCAGACTTACTGCCACTGACAAGATAATGTGCTATAAACAGGACTTTTACAATATATTATTACAATGCAAAGGAGAATCACTGAGAAATGAAAAGTGATCTTACAATTAGAGTAACTTTTAACCTTAAAGAGACGAGAGATAATTATTATCCAATAACACGACTAAAACTTTCACAATGTTAAAAAGTGTTTCCACAAATAATTAAAAAGTGTCAGATTTTTATACTCTTTGGACTTTCTCTTTGAGAGTTAAATGTAGCTATATGCTTGTATTGAATGCAGTATATTGTATACTAGCAATGTTAAGAAGAAGATGGGAATGTAGATTGATTAGAATTGGATTATAGATTGGTTTGCTGGTTGCGTGGACAGTGAATATGGAATAACACGGTACTGACAACTCTTACTTTAGTGCTGCTTCTGGATAGAGACCAACACATAGACTTCGACTACATTCGTCCGAATTTCTACATGCTCAAGATTCAGTAGCCACTACTAGAAATAGCCCAACAACTTCTCCTGCATTATGTTCAGGAAGAAAATGTGAAATGCAAATGCCAGAAGTCGAATGTTTTGGATATTATTATGTAGGATAGAGCAGCAGTAGTGGTATTTTCTGGTAGATGTATGGAAAGATATAGTTAGTGTTGGGCAGCAAGTAATAGGAATGGTGATGGTGGCACTTCCGATAAGGAAGAGAAAGTCCTCCAGTTTTCCTTTCCTTGTTCTTTCTCTAACTATTTTACTTACAGAGCTGGAGAGAAGCCTTTCAGCAGTGAAAACCCCAGCAGCATATCATGAGAAGCATAGCATAGCAGCAGGAGAGAAAAACCACCACCACTCCCATTGCCAAATACCATACCACACAATCTACAATCCTTGTCTTGTTAGATTCCAAAAACTCGGCACGAAATAATTCAATAAAATTCACCAGCTTCGGAGTGACTAGCCATTTGCCGATGGGCTACGAAAGCTAGAAACAAACCTTTCTCTTCAAGAGTCAAGTGTAGATGTACATCCAAATTCTAATCCCTGGATGAAAGTGCTGTCAAGAGGAACAAAAAATATTCCTCTTCTTTTATAATACAACACCTAAATCAATGTCATTAAATAAATGCTCCACTACACTATTGACTAACTGTGTATAGAATAGAACGAGAGTGCTGTGTAAACACTTTCTCCTGCATTTAGACCTTTTTCACTTTTACTTCTTACACCATCATCTCATTTCAACAACTAGGGGGTGTATGCACTATATAGGATTAGGATTTTAAAAAGAGAACTACTCATTCTAAAACTGGGCGTTTTATTCTTACAATTCCTCTGATAAATTATTAAAATTATACTATACTTGACAGATTCAACCAGAAGTACTGTCATCCTAGTCAAAAGGCAGATGTATATCTTATCTATATAATGGCTTCACAAAATGTTTAGTGTGGAATAGTTTTCCAATATTATCCACAAGACTAACTATGTAATAGATTCAAACTTTCTCCAGAAACAAAAACACACCAATTGAGTATGTTAATATGTAATATAACTCAACTTCAACAATAAAGTTGTAAGTCTGTTCTATATTCTTCTATTCATTTTTACAAGTTTTTAAATAACAATGATACTAATATAACGAAAATTAACATTCAACGTTAAAAACCATCCTATACATGATTTAACATTTAAATGAAACAGATGTAAATGATGTAGGGTGTAAGAAAAATTGATTCCATCAATTCCATGATTGTTAAATTAATTACCGGTCAATTCTATGAGAGAAGGAAAATAAATACCCATTATGAAGATGATGATAAGGTGTTATGTGGTCCACGGGAGAACTGTCAATTGATGTAGTGAAAATCATTTGGTGAGAAAAAGAAAGGCCACCAAGGATGAGCTGTTTACTGCTGGAGAAAGCAAATGAATCTCAATGTGATTCACGATACAATAGTATTATAGTGATACTGTTGTGAGATGATGAACACAATTGGAAATAAACACAGACTTGATTTTTGGCCTCAAAACAAAACAAAAAAATCAAAACATTTCGTATTTAGCATTGAGTTAACATGGCGGGAATTTCAAATTCTCATATAAATCTAAATGAAATAACTCCCTTCTTGTATAGGAATTATAATAATTGTGTCTCAATTTTATAACTCATAGCCCCAAAGGTTAATAATAATGTCAGGGAATTATTACTTTGTAATGGTAGGACATCATGATAATCCCCTTTTTGAAATGGAATTCGCACCAGCGACAAAAGAAATTAAGGTAATATCTAATTCCAATTAAAATAAGAAACTTATAACTAATTGGCGAAGAGAAGTATACAAATTATATTTTAATATATTGTATAATTTTTTATGTCAGAAAGAAGATCACAGTTATTTGAATCAATTTATTGCACATGCTGCCCTGGATTTAATCGATGAACATATTTGGAAAACCAATAACATGTACCTAAAGATTGTAGACAAGTTTAATGATTGGTTTGTCTCTGGATTTGTTACTGCTTCAAAAATCCGATTTGTGATACTTCATGATCAGAAAAACGATGATGGAATTAAAAATTTCTTTTTAGAATTATATGAAATGTATATAAAGGTATGTGTTTAGTTTAGCATTCAATCTCATTTTTGTACATTGTATTTTTTGACAGCCAATGAAACTGGCTAAATTGTATCTTTAATAGTCAATATAGTAATACGCTAATCATCGAAATTTGATTTTTATTTGCAGTATTGTATGAACCCGTTTTACGTACAGAATACTCCCATCATCAGTCCTGCATTTGAGAAGAAAGTATTAATTTATGGACGAAAATATCTAGTTGGATGATAATAATCAAATAAATAATTAATTTAAATAATTTATGGATAATAATAATAATAATAAAATCAAGATAGCGCTTATAACCAACTTAAAATCAAAACTGCGTATATATGCATTTATTTAATTGTAATTGTGAGTGTAATGTAATTTTTCTTGATTTTAATAATGATTTGTAGTTCGTAGATGAAGATAAATAATTATAAAAAGATGCATGTTATGTTAATTCAGCTAAAAATGACCATTCAATTTTAAATTAAATTAAGTAAGAAGCAAACGGTGTAATTACCAGCACATCATCAGTAGTTGTAGAGCTCTACGTCATCATTCATAAACTCACACCATTCATTTAATACTTGCTGCTGCTTCTATGGCTGCGGCCCATTTGATATGTCTCTTCTAAATTTTTTTGTCTCTGTAACATAGTGAGTGTATACCCATATTGAGAGGTATTATAGTATATAGTTAGAAATACGACGAAGTAGTATATAGTTGCAGCATATGGGCATATGGTTGAGACTTGAGAGAGAAAGAACGGATCTTGTCAGATCAAAGAGTATATCACAACTTCACAAACCACAACAGCTTCAGCAGCAGCAGCTTTTTAGCATCAGAGAGAATAACAGAAAGAAACCTCTTCTATATTCTATGCTGTTGTGGTATTGTACTGTGTCTATGTGAGTATAAAAGTAGTAGTAAAGTTAGTTGGGGTTGATGTTGGTTTGGTTGGAAAGGGATGTAGTATTTGTAAGAAATAGGGATAATATATTATTGTAGTAATAGTATATTATTGTAAGTAGTCGCCCCTGTTTTTAATAATTTACTGTTTCACAATTTCCTTCCTTGACAGATAAAAAGAAGATTGACAAATAATAATAATAAGAATCACTTTAATTGAATTTAAACAAATAAAGGATATCAAATACACGAACACCAGAAGAGGGGTGACTAACTAATGTGTCCTCCTATGAGTTGCTGAGGAAGTGAAATAGTGTGTTCTTCTTGTTTTTGATCTAAATCACTGAATTTTCTCAAATTATTATGAAATACCAACAATAAATTTATAGTAATTATATTAACCAACTTAAAAAAATCCTTGGTTTCAATTCAAGTCATTCATCGACAAGAGAAGAACATCAAAAGCCTCATCATCAAATTTTCAGATATGATGAAGGCAAATAATGTATTATTGAGAAGGCGAAGGTGATAAGAAAGGAAATATGGAACTGAAAGTTTGGGTGGAAGGGATTCAACGGATAGTATGTGGCGTTAACGAGAAAACAACTTGCCAGGTAATTAATTTATAAAAATTAATTTAGTTCTTAATTAGAAATGGTTCAATTTAAAGTTTTGCCTTAAATGCGATTGAATTAATGAATATAGGATGTTGTGTTTGCGTTGGCTCATGCTACGGGAAAGACGGGACGTTTTACTCTCATCGAACGATGGCGTAATAGCGAACGACTTCTAGCCCCAAATGAACAGCCTCTTAAAGTAAGATATAGAAGCTATAGACACTAATTTATTTAAACAGTTTCAAATTTTTCTTTTTGTTTTAATTTTAGGTACTATTAAAATGGGGAGAACATTCAAATGATGTGCAATTTATTCTCCAATGGTCACCATTGGACTCTTCAAGCTCCTCAAATAAATCTGGTCAATTACAACAGTCAGGAAAGCCACAATTGGAAAGTAGTTGCAGTGACAATGACAACAGTTCTACGCATTCTCCATCACCGTTATCGAAATCGTCAACACAACCATTTACCACACCATCTTCTAATTCTAATACAGCTATTGGAGAAAGTTCATTAAGTCCTTTGACACAAGTGAATGGGCCACTTGCGAAAAAGGCTTCCAATTCGGGTTCTTCATCGTCGTATACATCTAACGACTCTCGCCTTTGGAGCCCATTCAGTCATACCGGTCCCGAGAGTTTATCTAATAATTTTACAATTCCATCGGATGTTGTACATAATAATGGAGTTTCCAATATTGGTACAACTATGCGTGGACTACACCAAAACCAAACCACAACAGCCATGGATCCTACATTTTATAGCTCTCATTCTTCTTCAAACGACAAGGATCATGGTAGTTCCATGCACCATAGTCAATCATCAGGAAAATTAACAGATCCTAAGCTAAGTAGCCCTCCGCCATATAGGGAACCACCAAGCCCTGCATTTTATCCTGCCACTTCGACAACTCCATCCGGATTAAACTCACCGGGTCTTAAGTGTCTCCCACCATATCGTGAACCTCCTCCTCCAAATCTCCCTCCAACTACATCAAATACTAATAAATCTTCAAGTAGTAATTTATCCGGTAATACCATAAGTTCGGTTTCTTCTCGGAATCAAGTGCCAGTGTTCAGTCAAGGAAATATCAATAATGTTGCACATTCAAATACGAACGGCAGTTTAAATGGTAGTGTACATAATTTTAGTGCTCCGAACGAAAAAGACTTGATTGCCACTATTGCCAGACATTCTGGTCCTGTAAGTTTTACTCCATCACAGCAGGATTCTCATTCTATATCCTCATCAGTTAATAGTGGAAGAGAAGTTGATGGCTGGAATCTCAAGGTAAATGAGACAATATATCGAAATGAAATTATTTACTTTGTAGCATGTTTTTCTTTATTTATATTTTATTTTTAACTTCAACAAACAAACATGGAAAAGAATGAACGAATGTTTTTAATTTTTATTCACTAATTAATAATGAATTTGGTTGTATTTTCTAGCGTCACAGTTTAATAAATGGGGATGGTTTATGTGAGAATGGTTCTGTGCCACCCAAAACGTCGCATTTGTCCTCTCACTCATCGAATTCTAACTCTAATTACAGAGAACTAATAAGAGTTGTAAACACCCAACGAGAGAAACTAACCTCACAACAAGCAGAATTGACCCAAGTACCTTTCAATACAGCATTAAAAAATTAATAATTCTATTTCTTTTTGTTGATTAAAAGAATTTTTTGTTGTTTTTAGTTTGACGCTGAAATCATGTTCTGGGAAGGAAAGTCTCGCGAGCAGCAGAAACATGTGGATATGATAAACAAAGAGATTTCTCGCTTAGAAGTTGTTAGTGCACAACAGGAAAGTCAGGTCTTGTCATTAGCTCATCTAGAAGAAGAAAGCGATTACGCACAACGGGAATCTGTTGCTTTAAAATCTGAAATCAATATTCTACGAACAGAACTAGAAAAATGTGACGATGAAATGGAAGAATGCAAAAAACGCATACGGTACTTGATAACAATGCGACATTATTAAACATCGTTTGTATTCTTAGTTTGACCGTATTTCATTGAAATTAATGTTACTCGTTTCCAGAATATTGATGGAAGAACTGCATTTGACTCAGCAACAAATGACACTTCGGCAGCACGAATGGCATGAAAAGGAATCCTCCGCTCTTGGTGAATTAGATCGATTGCATATGGAGTTGGATATAGCGAGAAGAGAAACAGAAGCTACTCAAGACTTATCCGGTAATTTGGACCAGGAAGTTCAGTCAATTGAAGCCAGTTTAATAGAAAAAAAGAAACAAATGGAGCGTTTAGTTGCAGCTATGAAAGAAGCCAATCTTCAGAGCTTAAGTATTCAACCACCTGATGATCTTATCGAAGTGCATCAACGATCTGGAAGTACCCGACGTATGATAGGATCTCCAAGGCAGCTAGAAAATGCTGCACCAACCAGTAAAAACCCACATGGGGTATGGGTGTAGTAGTGTTTAGTCAGATACAATCATTGTATTGTATGTTCAACGTCAGCCAATGCAACTTACAACAATTAGCTCACGAATCTTTATATTATGACCTATTATATTACATAGTACTTTATATCATTGATTAATTAGGTACAAGATAATTTATCCACAATTTTGGTAGCGCATAATTATATCCATTGTATGGTAGAATTCCAAGCGAACATATTATTGATTGTCGGATTAGATATATATTTTTGACCCATATCAATATCACTTTCTGTGGGATAAGAGATTGACGATAAGCAATATTATTGTTGCGAAGTAAATAATACACCACGATGTAGCAGGTAATTTATAACCCACAAACTTAATAATTCAAAATTCAACACTACTTTAATGTATGGCTTTTTGAACGTTTTGCATTATCAGCTAAATAGTGTCTTAATAGTTTCGTATTCATTATTGATATTTAATTACCATCATAATTGTGTATGATTTTATTAAAACTATTAACGAATTAACCAAATCCAAAAATCATGCAAATGCAAACAAATCAAGCTAAACTAAAAGTCATGTATTGCTTCATTTTTAAATTGCTTACTAATGAATTAACTACTACTAATATGAATGGTCAATTTTGACATTTGATATGTTGATGCCGTGTATGGACTAATCGAGTGACTCGCCGAATTCTCATTGTGTTCCAATTTATCTGTTCAGTATTATTTACAACAAATTGCTGATACAAAGAGTAACATAACTATCCTCGATGCTATGAATTATTATGAAAAATCGTTTACATCACAATCCTTGTTTCCCCTTTTTACAACTCAGCATTCCACCATAATTCTGCAATCAGTAACATCTTTGTGGGTTAACTCTACTCTGTCCAATTCTGACCACCGATAATTCACATTTAAATTTTAAAATACTATTTACAAAAGGGGGTTACTCTGCGTACACAAATTTGTGAAAACCTACTACAATCTTGTATCCGAAAAATCAAATTAATTAAGTCTGTTATTTTTTCTTCGTTTAAATATATTATTTTGTCATGAAAGAATGAATAATTTACAATAAATCGTAGATATCACATTTAGCGAAGTAGCAGCGATAAATGTAAAATTTATTATAAAAGTGCGGACGCGAGTAAAACAATATGTAATATTTAACTTAATAAATCATCAATATCCCTTTTGGAAAGAGATTTAACATTTCTATTGTCATTTAATTGAGATAAATTGCTAGAAGATGGTTGCATTATATTTAACATATTGTTTCCCATTTGGGCACCACCTATCAAAGGCGAATTTGATGAGTTAGACGTTGTCCCAGATGATTGGAAACCACCAAAAGCAGCACCAGACGATGTACACATTATTGGAGTTGTTTGAGGTTGAGAGAATCCTCTAGGCGCAGAAAAATTATTAAATGTCATCGTAGGACTATGTGGTAAAATTTTAGAGCCATTAAGTCGTGTTGAAATTCCCATTGGCATTGATGAAGATGTTGTCATTCCAACTCCCACGTTTGGGACTCCATGATTGCCCATTTGATTTAAGTTGTTGCTAATCAATGACGACATTAAATCGTTAGTACGTGGCAATGTGACGTTGTTCGAAGGCAGCGTGGAATTGGAATAACGGGAACAGAAATTAGATGAAGCAGGAATGGGAGTAGCAACAGGTGCGGACGAAGTAGAATTTGTTGAAAAATTAGTTGTTTGATTCACTAAAGGTGTATTTTTCTCAAAGAAATCTCTATTTGAATGATTTTTTTCTTTTTCATTTAATCCAAAATCATCAAAAATATTATGCGACGTTGACTCATTTGTAAAGGCCGGGTGACTATTCAATTCAGCTTTCCTGTTTTATTAAATGATAATTAATGGTAAAATATAATATTTTAAAGAAATAAACATACATTTGTTCTCGGTCTTGGGCAATTGCTCTCAACTCCTCCAGTTTCATTTTGTGTTCAGTTTCTACTGTCTTTATCATGTCATAAATGAATGACATGATTGTTGAAAACTGTTGGGTTGATAAGCCATTCTCAATAGTTAAGGGGAAAATGAATGGAAGAATTTTAGTAGCAATTATCTCTTTTGTGACACCAAGTTTTCGATGATTTACAGCCAATTTGTAAATGCCTACAATTTTATATATAAATTGATACAATTTCTACAGGAAAATATTTTTTTATAATTTTTTTTAATTTACCAACTATTCCCATAATTACAGCCGGGTCACGGGAGGAAATTTCAGTTAAAAATGGTAAAATAAAGTCTATAACCATCCATTTGTCTAAATGGTCAAGTATTTTCCCCAGGCAAACCAGACAATTCACTCTTACCTAATCACAATATCAATTCTTTAGGTTTTAATAAAAAATGTACATAAGAAGTTAAATGATTAGGTAAATTAACTTACGGAAAGACTAGATGTAGTAAGTACTAGCTTTTTTACACGGGGTAGTAGAGAATTTTTCATTGCAGGATAATCAATCAAGCCAGCAAAGCTTGGAATTATGGATAAACAAAGTTCTTGTACTTGCGGAGAATCTGATTCCAGTGATCCGTAAATCAATGGTAAAACATCAGATTTGGTTATATCTGGGGGTGTTTTTTGGAGAAGTAATTCCATGTACTTCATAAAAATGAATAGCACCTATAATTAATTACACTCAATCAGTCTCCGCCCAATAAAGCACAATAGTAAACATAATGAGTTATGTTATAGTAGGGTTCTTGAAATACAGTAGTAAAGTAAGTTGAACGAAAACTAAATACGCTACCTGTACAGGTTCCCTTAATTTCATCACATCTCTTAAATACGGTAATATATTATCGACATATTCTTCCGTGGAAGACCATTCCGCAATTTTCAAGACATTTGGAAGAACAAAGGGAACCATGGAAGGGTTTATAAATTCTTGTGCCAAACAAGGAACAACTCTAAAGAAAAAATAATAATAATACATAATTAACATAAATTAAAGATTGTATGAATTATAAATTATACCACATACCGAAGCAGTCTCACTCGATGCGGTAGCCCCGGCAAAATTTCTGCCAATCCTTTGTAAAATTTGCTTTTTTGTAAATTATCCCACTGAAAAAGTGAGTCTAGATAGTTGAGAGTTTTCACACCTTCATCATGAAAGTATTCCAACTAAAATTCATAAAATTTACCAACTATTATTCTATTCCCGTTTTTTGTAATTTATTTTAGAAATTGCTTGTTACTTTGGAGTACTCATGAGAATCAGGACGATCAACGGCATTAAAGCTCAACAGTCTTCTACAAACAAGTCGTATTTCTTGTGGAATGTCAGTCAATTTTGATTCAGGCAATTGGTTATACTATAATCAATCGTTCGGATTATTTTAACATAATAAGAAAAAAATGTTAGAAATCAGTACCACAATAATATTCTGTCTATGTCTGTTCCAGTCTCCTCGGTTGATAAAAACAGGTTTCCCTGAGTTAAAAGCTGTGTATGTAAGCATTCCCAAAGAGAACATATCACTTGCTGGATAACAAGACATCGATGTTGTGACTTCAGGGGCCAAGTAGTCTAAGTTTTGTTGAGTTAATGGATGTGCATCATTATCGTAGGCCTTACAAAGCCAATTTACCTGTCACAGAAGAAAATTGTTTAATTTAGAACTATATTATTATGAGTATGAAGTGTTTTTACTTCGGTTCCATTAACCGCTCCATTAATACAGAACTCTAGTCCTCCTATTTTCCAGGAGTTCTGTTTGTTGATTATCACGGACTCCGGACACATATTTCCATGCAAAATTTTTGCATCGTTGTTGAGGAATGTTATGCCTTCACACACCTTTATAATGTTGATTAGTCACAATTTATAGCCAACTTTTACATTTACAATCAATCTTCACTTACCTGGAGTAGCCCATATTTAATTTCAATATCTTGCAGCTTATATGATTTTATTGCTGGATCAATATTCTCTGGCATATTAGTGTAGTCCCCCAATACATTTGCCAAGCTAGCAAAAACAGGTTCCGTAGCAAATGCTAAACTGTCTCTGAAAAAAATAATGTGGATCAATTTAATTAAATTAACTAAATCAAATAATCAATCAATCATTAATTAACCAAATTTACATATTAATTTATTTTCAATTGAGTAAGTTAATTGGATTAACTGAAAAACAGTTTTTCAATTAATCGAATTAAAGGTCTGTACAGTAAATTATACCTAGACTCTTCCAAGGGATGTTGTACTGTCAGAATACGAGGATGTTTTAATCTAGTCAATTGATTTACACCTTTCTTCAGTATCTCAATCATATTATCTCTATCCTTTCTTGCCCATTTGTCAAGTTGTTTCTTTTCAAACACAAACAAGGCAGCTTCTTGTTTTGTACTCTTCTTGAAACCCGAATATATCTTCCACATTAAACCTAAAGATAAATTAAAACTTACATAGAATAATACAATTTATACCGGCACTAATTAAATATTTTGACCCTCAATCACAAGACAAAAGGTACAACTAACGAAACTATTGAAATATATGTCTGCTTACCTGGACCTGCTGAGCCTATATGATGTGTTACTTCGTATTCTCTTGTCACCGGATTTCCAGGGAGTACAACGGATAACTGTGACACTGTACTAGTCACAGTTGTCACCGTATTCCTTAATTTGTTGATGACCGTATCCATGTTCACATTTAAATTCATCATATTCATTCTGACTTATCTGTATTGATGCTGTTTCTTTGTAGTAATATCTTGTTTATATTTACTATTTACACACACTCACTCCACTCAAACTCAATGTATTTTCTTCGTTTCTTAAGGGATTAAGCACCGACACTGACCATGTATTATAATTTTAACATTGAATGAGATCCTACTAGTTCAATGATAATTTATTAAAATTAGGAAAATATTGTGACTCATGAATTAGATGAGCAAGCAAAAAACAAAGAGTAAAAAAGGAGTGTGACTAAAATTACAGGTGTGTGTCAATAATTATAATTAGTACACATCTGCAGAGAAATTCTCCTATCTAGGATTTAAAATCCCCGCCCTCATCTTCATTCTCATAAACAAAAATAGTTCAATGCAATGCAAAAATCATTTTTCAAGTACATTTTCCAAAGACTTTCTGAAAGAACTTGGATCTTTCCCTTAAAAAAAGCTCCACAAGAATATTTATAATAATAATAGTAGTAATTGTTAAAATCAGGAATCAAGCATAAAAGTGATTCATTCAACGTTGTTTTTATACTATACTTCTATGATTCAACGAGAGAATGAACCGAGGCAATCACTAATTTTAAAGGTGTTGGCTGCATGCATACCAGATACTATTACCTGATAAATTAAATTAAAAAGATCTTTCAGTTCAGTTAAGAAAATATGAATGAGGCAAATTACAATCCAGCAGACGCTAAAGATAAAGAAATATCAATGGTTTTTCAATAAATAAATAAATAAATAAATGATTTACAGAAAGCTTAATTAGATTTAGTTTGTGAATGAACATGAACATTTGACTACTATGCAAATGAGTTTTGATTTATGTTTATTGTGTTGTGATAGAATTCCAATTTGTCGTCAATGAGAAAATGAGAACTACGAAAAGAGCCCAAGCAACTACTTTTACTAACTGCAGAGAGATTAGCTGCATAATTTGTGGAATTATAATAATATATAAATTTGCATAGTAGGTGAGATTGAAATGCATGACTGATGGTGGCATCATTTACTACAACAACCACACTTGCTTCTTCTTTTTATGCTTCTTATTCAAGCTGAACAATAACAATCTGTATCGATCTCTTCATCCTTAATAAAAAAAGTGTTATTTGTTTGTATTTTAAAAAACCTCAATATACTTAAGTAATGTACACGATGATAGTAGTCGGTAGTTGTGGCTGTGGTTTAACATTGTTAGGATTTATAACAATAATAACATAACAATGTACATTATGATTAAGTAAAATACAAATAGTACTGCTGAAGTTTCCATCTTTCGTACTTTTGACTTTTCTTAACGATTTAAAAAAAAAGTCCCCCGGTGGTTCGATGAAATGATTTCATACATGAACTTTTTAAAATTGAAAATTAAGACTTGTTCTTAACTTTAGTGTCATTTTTATTTACACTTTAAACTAATAGGATGGAAGAGACCTCATTTCCCAAAAATGCCGTGCCCTATTCATATCCTATAGAAGATTTTACGGAAGTGATTCTTAGGATTCTTTTTGAGAGAAGAGATGAGAATATCATATATTTAGGATGATGATGCATCCGGTGGTGGTGCATTGGATTGTAGATCTTGTTGTGGCCCCTCTTAAAAATAATATTACAATATAAATGAATGGTTGGTTTCTTTCTTGGTTGGTGGTTGATGAAAGATGATGATGATGATGAGCCCTAAAAAAGATTAATCTCTCTGAAATTGAATCATCTTCTCAATATCTCGATAGTATATGCTTGTATTATTCTACTGAGCTTGTTGGTTGGTTAGTCAGAGCTCATAGTAATAATAATGATTTTCATGTTGAGAAAGTGGTTTTAGTTTTTTTAACTCTATTCTAACAGATGTGTAAAAGTTTTGATGTGTTGGCGTGTTTAGTCTTGCTAACTGGTTTTATGAAGGGGAGCACATCATCATCAGTTCATGACATAACTTATACATAGAGAAAACAGTGTACTACAGCTACAGCTAAAAGAGCAAGTAGTAATAAGAAAGTAAGACAAAGTTGCTGAATTCATTTCGTTGTGCTGTTTATAACCTGAATCCTCATCTCTTCTATAATAGTAAGTCTCGTCCTCCTCCTGTCTTCAATTCAATGCAATGCAACCTAAAACTAAT